>JAPYZC010000638.1:0-28906 GCA_030522665.1 Ichneumoninae sp. A BG-2022a | reverse complement strand
TCCCCTTCTTAAGTGGCGCCCGACAGCCAAGTCGCAAACAGCACCAGCATTGTTTCCAACCGCACAGTGTTTATGGCAAATCGAAATATTAGCGAAACCCCACCTGATCGCATTACACACGTTGCGCCTTAAACAACGACGATGACGGCTCGTCGGGTGGGAGGAAAACGAGAGGAGCTCGACGCTGTAACTCCGCGGAGTGAAACACTTACATTTCAGCAAGACGTCCCACGTAACACACTGACGTTGGACATGCCAGGCGGAATCAAAGCTGGCGTAGGATAAAAGTGGTGAATATTGCCCGCCTCGATTAACACGTAAATCAGTGGTATATGGACCAGGCCATATTCCCCACTTTTCCCCTACCTAAATATCCAACTAGCCGAGAGACCAACTTTGTCAAATGTGCTCCCTTTTTCTCCACCTACGGTTCTTTCAATGGCGTGATGACTGGCGAATTTTCCACTCGCCTTCGTCCAAGAGTCTCTCCCCTTCTTAAGTGGCGCCCGACAGCCAAGTCGCAAACAGCACCAGCATTGTTTCCAACCGCACAGTGTTTATGGCAAATCGAAATATTAGCGAAACCTCACCTGGCCGCATTACACACGTTGCGCCATAAACAACGACGATGACGGCTCGTCGGTTGGGAGGAAACCGAGAGGAGCTCGACGCTGTAACTCCGCGGAGTGAAACATTTACATTTCAGCAAGACGTCCCACGTAACGCACTGCATACCGCGCTAAGAACGTAAATGGGAAATGCTAATTAAGGTGGGCGCGTGCTCGGGGCTCCGGAGCGAAGGAACGTTCCTCTGTGCTCACCCCGGAAGCTCACCCAGAGATTTTACTTTCAAGTTCCTCTCCTCCTCCGTCTCCGTCTCGGCCCTCGGGCGAACTCGAGAGGGTTGGAAATATGTATAACTCTCGGAGGATGGAACTCGTCCTGCGCCCCTCGCCACTCTCACCCGTCGACGGAGCTACCGCGCGAATCGCGTGATAAAAGCAAAAGTCGCAAGTGGTCGCCGACTGCGCGCTCTCGAGGAACCGCCGATGCTTCCGCCGCCGAGATGCTGAATCCCGCTGCCGGGCGAGGAGCCTCGTCATTGTACGGAAACAAGATAAGAGCTCGCTCGAATGCGAAAGGATTAAAAAAAGAGGCGGATGGGTTTTGAAAATTTAAGCGACCCGCCTATCCGCTTGTTAGATGGAGCTGAAAGAGCCGAGAGAACATTCGTTCAACGGGCTTGAAATGCACACTCGTCGGTGGAAAATAACGCATGTAAATTGGAGTCGAAGGCACGTTCGGACAGCATCGGGAACGAGGAAAATGTGCGGTCGCGAACTCCGATTACACCCGGGGATGAAACGTAACGCGTCGTAACGTTAAACAGGGCGTATTGTTTCGGCGCCCGGGGGGTTGAAAGAGGCGAGTAGGGTCTAAAACCTCATGCCCCGCCGGCACAAGAGTCGTGTAACATTGCCGGGTCGTTCGGTAACGTATGTTCTCGGAGTTCCGAGTGAATTCGACGAGGTATGGCGCATATAACGTACGTGACCTACCTCCATCGCGCACCGACGCATCGTATATACTGTGGCCGCTTTCGGAGCATCCAGCAGGCGCTCCGCCATCTCTCCCCCTCCCTCGTTATATTTTACAACGGCTTTAATGCTATGCGCATATAAAGTATTGGATTATACCGAGAATAACAAGCTATCGAGAAGCCGTTTTAGCTTGACGGCTTGATCCGTACGAAAAAAAAAAAATTTTAATGAAGAAAAAAAATTCATTAAAATTTGGAAAAAAATCGACCCGTTTTCGTCTGCGACCGTCGCGACATGCATTATGCATTTCTATATTGATAATTTTTGTTGCCAAAAGCTCGCCTCCCGAGGGGGACGTTTTGCTCATTTTAACGATCGGGAGAGACGCGTGCAACGTGTGTGTATATAAAGTATTGGATTATACCGAGATTAACACGATATCGAGAAGCCGTTTTAGCTTGACGGCTTGATCCATGGCAAAAAATTTCTAAAAAATAAAGAAAAAAAATTAATTAAAATCTGGATTAAACATTCGACCCGTTTCGTCTGTGAGCGTCGCGACGTGCATTATGCATTTCTATATTGATAATTTTTATCGCTGAAAGCTCGGCTCCCGTGGGGGACGTTTTGCTCATTTTAACGATCGGTAGAAACACGACAAACATGTGTGCACTGGAATACGCGAGTAACGATCCGAGCGTAGCTGGTTTCGGGAGAGAGAGAGCGTTTCTGGAGAGTCGTACACACGATTTACACGTTCGGAGCAATGTACGCTTCTGTTCGGGGACATTGCGCCCGCTGTGCGGGAGGGCGGGCGCGACGGAACGCGCTACCAGCGAATCCGCCGCATCCGGACCGCGAATATTGCACGGATCGCCGACACCGATGCACGCTTTAAAACGCTCCCTCCGCCGATTCACTTATCAGCCCGCACCGAATTCAATGACGAAATGCTTTTCAATCGTTTCATACCCACGCAATCTCTCACCACCAACTTTTCGCTCTAGGTGTGGCTCAGTCTGGACCATTTTTTTGCAATCTGCTTCACACTACATATCGGTACATTTCTTTTTCCACATTAATCGATCGGAAAAATATTGAATATTGAACTTTTTATAAATAAAATTGGCAAAACATTTAATATTTAATATTTTTTAATAAAGTGGGTAAAACATTTAATATTTAATATTTTTTAATAAAGTAGGAAAAATATTTATTATTTCATATACGGCTGCCCTCGGCAATTTAATTCAGCGAGGGGACAATAGATTTTGTTTCTTAAAGAATTTGTTCTTACCGTTCGACTTTTTTTTTAAATTCTTCCAAGAGAACGAATTGATTCACTATCTTCGGTGACATCGCGGAGGTGGGAGGCGTGGAAGCGATTTTTGTGCGATACCATCAGTGAATTGGTTCGGTGTACAAAGAACGCTTGGAGAACGGTGCCGCGCGGTGGCGCGGCTGTGTGCGCGAAGAGCCAGTGGATACAGCGAGCAAAGTGTCAGACACGGTGGCAAATGGGTTGTACACAAGGGAAGAGTTCGCTCTCAGCCCGCTAAACTATTTATTCAGCGAGCGGAGGGTCTGCAGCATTGCGCCAGTATTCATCCGGCTCGCAGCCTTACACACCTTCGAACCGAATGTATGCACACGACACAACGCCTGAATAATTTCCACAGGTGTAAAGAACTTTTCATTCCATTTTATCTCAAAATTTTATTAATTTTTTTTTCCCCCCCCCCCCCCCCCCTCCGCCGAAGCTAATAACAAGCCCTCGGTGGAACTGACATGAAAAGTAATGCGCGCGATCTCATAGACGGTAGTTCGCAGAGAGCGGCAGGACGGAAGCCCGAGGCGTTTCTCTCAAGCACCCTCGCTAATTTTCCTCTCAAACTGCGCGAGGGAGGATGATCGCGTTACCCCTGTTATTAATTACGAGCGGGTTATTGTACGCTGGTTGTATGCACACACTCGTCGCCTCGGGGCACGCGGTTAAAAGTTGTACGGCCCTCTGTGCCGACTTGTAACCACTTTCCCGCAAACTTCCCTCGGTATAGCGTTCGTTTGTTTCAGGCCGGACCATTTTTTTACAATCTGACCAAAATACATTTTATTTCACTCGGTGCGTAAAATGCGGTTTTACGCTCGCTTCGCGTGTGTACAATCTCATTTTCACACCTTGTGAAATAAAATTTCGTACGATACTAGTGCATAAAACGTTTTCTGAACTCGTGCAACACTCGTCAGAAAAAGTTTTATCGCACTAGTATCGTAATGTACTATTATGTAACTTGATACATTTTTCGACCGTCCGTCACTCGGACTCTATTTTTTTAACTTTCATTTTTTATTTTTCGTGTGTACTTTCCTCAAACTCTTTTACGCAGCTTTGAGTACCGAAAATTGAGCGCGACGACGGTTGTTAATTACGAGCGGGTTATTGTACGCCCGTCTGTGTCGAATTGTAACCACTTTTCGGCAAACTTCCCTCGGTATAGCGATCGTTTGTTTCAGGACGGACAATTTTTTTTTTACAATCTGACCATAATACATTTTACATAATTTGACAATTTTTTCGAGCTTCCGTCACTCGGACTCTATTTTTTAACTTAAATTTGTAATTCTTCGTGTGTAATTTTCGCAGACTCAATTTTACACAGCTTTGAGTACCGAAAATTGGGCTCGAGGGCGGACGATGCGATGACGGTTATTAATTACGAGCTGGTTACTGTACGCGCTTTGTATGTACACACACTCGTAGCCTCCGGGCACTCGGTTAAAAGTTGAACGCCTCTCTCCGCCGACTCGTAACCACTTTTCGCTGCAAACTTCCCCCGGTATCGCGATAGTTTGTTTGTTCAGGCTCGATCATTTTTCGCAATCTGTGCCAGTTTACATTTTATATAATTTGATAAATTTTTTATTTTTTCGAGTGTACTTTCAGACTCTACTTCACGGAGCTTCGAATGCCGAGAATTAAGCGCGAGAAGTTCGGAAGGGCCGAATATGCACGGAGCGTTTCGGTACAAGTACTTTTCCCGTTTGGGGGGATAACGAGGACATTAAATTATAGGGCTAAAGAGGCGAAGGTAGTTTGGTCCGTGGCTCAAGGGTACGCGCACGGTGCACGGAACAAAGCGATTTAATTGTGAAGGTAAGGCTTTCCACTCGAAGCTACGGCTACATCGGGGCCGCCGCGCAAGAGGCACGCTCTAATAACTAAATGGGACGTAACAACGCGCATTACATCGCTCCACGAAATTAATTCGGATCGCAACGCGAAAACAACGATATTAATTAACGGAACTTGCCGGTCGTGCAAATGAATACTCGGAACCGCCGTGCCCGGGTGGGGTTTATTAAAATATCATTCCGCATCCGCGCAATATCGAATGGTTGGCCATTCATTACTCATTACCTGTTGAATCGATTCCGACGCCAAGACAAAGCCCACACCAGCAGCGAATCGCACAATTAACCACGAGCTCCCTCGGTTACATCGATCGAAACGCAATTACGCCAGATACGGCGCATAACAATAACCCAATGTACATATGAGAGTGTATTTTTTTTTCAACATACCCAGATAAGTGCTGTTGGTTATAACCCAGAATAGCTTAAGCGGATCGACCATTAAAGCACGTTCATCACTTTTGCCAACGGCGTCACGAGGATCGATTTATAATCTTCTGCAATTATTATTGACTCCCCTAGGCGAGGATAAAAAAACGTATCCTCGAGCCGCAACAAAGCGAGATCCAAGATCCACTCTCTCTCGCCGATTTAATGCGTCGCACTCATGTTTATTTGATGTATCGATAAAATATCGTCACTTCGATGCCAGTTTAGCGGCGAACTCGTCGAGGTCCCGTGGCACTCATTGACACCGCGAAATTGCGAATACACGTGTATATATACGAACGCATGTGCAAAAGTGTGTATCCAGTGGCCGCAGTTGGCGAAGGGAGCGCAGCGTATCCGGGAGGCTGGTTCAACAGCTCCCGGGGTCCGAGAAAACTACCCAGTTGACTGGTGCTCGTAGGACACTGGTGTTGGTCGCACCGCGACATCGACTGTCATCGACATGTTTTTATCGCGTTGTATTGTTCGCGAGCCGAGAGAGAGGACCAGAGAGAGAGTGATAGACAGAGACGATGAGAGAGAGCAAGGGAGGAATACGAGGTCGACGCGACAGCGAGCCCGGCTGTGCTGTGCCTCTGGTTCTCTTCACTTCTCTGGTTATACTTCGATGGTCCACTATGGGGGTTGGCGTCGGCGCCAGAGTCGGCGGCAGGCGTCAGCCGGAATCTACGTGGTAAGTACCGGTGGGGGGTTGCACCCCTTCGAAGGGGTACATAGCCGTTCCTCGCGCAGAGGAGAAGCAGGAGCAGCGGCAGCATCAGCAGCAACAGCGAGCGGGAGGAGAGAGAGTCCAGATTTGCGCAGCCGCGCGAAATCAGTCGGGGCGCACAATCCACCCTCAGTCAATATACTGTGTCACCACGCTCGCGGAGAGACAGGGGACGGGGCGGCCGTGCCAGCGAGGATATGCCAGAAAATGGGCCTTGCATCGAGCCCGAGAGACATGCCCAACTATTGCGAAATTTTGCACATCAAACAACGCGATTGAAGTCGTGAACATGGATTTTTTTAGGATTGGGAAAACATTTGGTGAGGGGGCGTTTTGAATAGATTGCGAGAGGACGTTCGGGAACCAAGCTTTGTTTGTGAGAGGACGCGAAACGGAAGGATCAGGTTCGATTTTTTTTTAATCATGCCATCCAAAACATTGATGACTTTTTGGTATACGAACATTTCACAGAAGGCGAAGTGAAAAGATACTCTTCCATGTAAAAAAAAAGTCTCCCATCAAAAACATGTTTGAGAGACGCCGATTTTAGGCGAAAAAATATTGCGGTGCAATTGAAAGCCAATACCCAATATTTCACTGGCTACCTCAATATTTGGTATGAAAAAACATTCGGGCGGGTATGCGGTTGCCACCTCCCATTAAATCGACAAATATCGTATGTCGGGCTGGTGGATTACAGAACGCCAGTGCCGTTTTTCCGTCATATTCATTACACTTATCCCGTACATATTCCGCATGCATAAAGTTCGCCGAGTGGAACAAAGAGGAAAAAGAATAGCCCTCGAGCGAAACAATGCGATGCTGCAGTTGAAGATATCCTAAGGGCTCTCGTTGAGCTCCTCGGCACGAGAGGGTATATGCGGACTGGCGTCACTTCCAAGTCCAAGCCCCGCGAGTCAAGCAGCAGCGGACCAACCGCGACGGATTAAATCCATTTGCCTCCGATTCAACGAGATAAGAGCCCTGGAAACCCGCCCTGGCTGGTCATTCGTGACTAACCGACCTCGAGATTGAGATACGGTACCGTATACCCAACACGACGACGGTCTCTCGTGCCGTTCCCTGGAATGTATATGTATAACTCTCTCGAGCTTTTTAGCCGAGAGTACCTTATGGAAATCCTCGTACAAATTCGATCTCTCGTGCAAGCGTGCTCGCTTATCAAATGGCAGTATCAAAGCCGGGACGGAAACCGCCAGCCATTTCGTCCTCCACCGCGAGGTACAGAGTTCAGTCATTCTTCTCAATAAATTACCCCGGACCGGCATGATCAATCTGAATCCTGATTTTAGGGGTAGATGTACTTGCGATGGAATTATCATACCCCTGCCATGGGAGAGTTATTAATTTAGATCAGAATTCGTGACGTACGCCCACAAATTTTGTATTCCTTGGGAGAACCATCTTTGATAAAGGAAGGGCATCTTCCGCCCATTGATCAAAGGATCTTTGATCAAGGGAGGGAATCTTTGGTCCATCGCCAGAGGTACATCTTTCATCAAGGGTGGGCGTCCTTGGTCCATTGATGAAAGATGCATCATAGATAAAGGGAGGGCATTTTTGGTCCATCGCCAAAGATGCATCTTTCATCAAGGAAGGGCATCTTCCGCCCATTGATCAAAGGATCTTTGATCGAGGGAGGGAATCTTTGGTCCATCGCCAGAGATACATCTTTCATCAAGGGAGGACGTCCTTGGTCCATTGATGAAAGATGCATCGTAGATAAAGGGAGGGCATTTTTGGTCCATTTATCAAAGATGCATCATTGATAAAGGGAATCTTTGGTCCGTTGATCAAAAATGCATCATTGATAAAGGGAATCTTTGGTCCGTTGATCAAAAATGCAACTTCGAGGGCGTCTTTGATCCCACAATCATGGATGTCCAACACGAATGCTCGAATATGAAAAGCTTTACCAGCTAAAAACAATGCCTGGGCGTTAAGCAATCCAATTGAAAACATACGCGCCATATCCCCGAGTCCAATTACTAGTTGACGGCAATAAGTTAGTTTCACTGGGAGAGAGGTGGGAATTAGTTATTGGCAATCGGGTTATCGTATGAGGTGGCAATACCGCGGGCTAGCTGTAACGAGTTTACACGGTACACTGCAGTATATACGGATTTCGATGGCTGTTGGTCATCCAGACTCGCGCTTTGCGCAAGCTAGTATTATTGCTCCGAGGGTTGTTGCATCGATGCTACGGTGGAGCTCGAGCTGCCGCTGTTGTTCCTGCTTTGAAACTCGCTGATACGAGACTCCCACCTCCCCCGCCACCAGCCTCGTTACTCCCACGGGCGAAGACTAAATGGATTTGCTTTATCCTATCGGTTAAACCCTATTCCATCTAGGCATGCAGCATGCAAACAAGTGGCTTCGAACAGCCCATTCGCCCTCGTTGCTGCAACTACGGCTAACCACATTGACGATGGGCTTCTCGATGTTTCCTGGCGTTCCTTATTCACACCTTCGTTCTAAAATCCAGCGCCTCGAGACAGCCCGGAATTGCGAGGATAACCGCCCAGCTAAGAAACTTCGGAGCGTTACGTAGGGCCCTGTCAGCACTCAGAAAAATAATTTATTTGACGGCCACCGTTTATTTGGTTCAAGTAAAATATTTATTTGATTTAAGTAATAATTTACTTAATTAAGCAAAATATTTATTTAAATCAAATACATATTTTAGATAAACCAAATAAACGGTGGTCGTCAAATAAATTATTTTTCTGGGTGAGGGCCTCAGCTCTTCGGAACTTAGTCATGACCCGATTCGACTCTCCACAATTGCTACCGGGATTACTCGAAGTGTGGAAAATAGAATGCTAATAAATAAAGCCAAAGTTTATTATTTTTCGTGTAAACTTGCCGTATGCTCGAAATTGCGACTGTTTTTATTTATTTTCATGCGATAAAGATAAGTTAATGGACTCTGGGAAAATGGCGACGTCGCCGCGAGCCGCAGGCAAAGAAGTCGACAATTTCACCAACGGTACTTTATATTCCAAGAGAGTTTTTCCCCGTTGGGAGTAGACCGCAAAGACTTTTTAGATAATGCAAGAGGGAGCCGCTGGTCACGGTGCAGCTACTCCGAGGAGCATCACAAGTTTCTCCCGCGGGACGAGTTGCCACGTTGAACGTGCTAGAAATCATAATAAAAAAGAACCGCACAAAAACTTGTTTTACTTCCGCCGGTTGATATAGTTTCTCGTCGATCAGAATTTTTCGTGCCGACTGCGCGACTGCCGGAAGTTTCGTACGGTCGAGGCCTTTCGTAAGGCTCGTACGATTGAGTCTGAACATCTCTCTTGTATAAAAAATTCAAGCATTTCCGTCCTCTTTCTATCAAAACCCGCGTATGCACTGACTGCCGATCGTTCCGTTCGATATACAGTAGAACCCCATTTTGCCGAACTAACATAGGGAGAGCGTACGTCGAATAAGTGAAATCTCCGATAACACGAATAACATACTCAATTTCAAACTTCTACTACTATTATATATTTTTTTTAATGACACCCTTATATAAACATTAACTTTGTTAGTTAATTCAGTCATTTTTAAATATAATTACAACTTCGTTAATTAACATTGAATTCATTTAAAGATAAATTCTTTTAAACCATTTACTCTAAAATCGGAACTTTTGTATTTACAGCTCGCAATATAAAGCAAACTTGTACAAGTTTAAGCGCGTATGCAATAAATTTGCTGCTTTACCCGTTTTATCCGAGTTTTCCGTATTACCCCAATTTTCCGTATGATCCGAACATACACTGAGAAAAAAATTAGTATTTTCTCCTATAGCAATAGTTCCCAGGGGGAAATTGTACACAGATAATTTTGATAGTAGGGTAAAAGTGGTGAATATGGCCCACCTCGATTAACACGTAAATCAATGATATATCGGCCGGGCCATATTCCCCGCTTTTACCCTATATATCCAATTGGATAATTATAATTATTGTTACAACCATGATTTTTTGTCACTGTCATAACTATAAAATGTAAACGTTCCTCCTGGGAACTATTTTTTATGGTATAAAGTCAATATTGTTGCTTTTATTATGTTATTTTTTCTCAGTGTAGGGGAAAGCGGGGCAAAACAGGGTTTTGGGGTAAAACTAAATTTTCCAATCATTTTTGAAACGGACAAGGTAGCAAAACTGGGCAGAAAAGCCTGATGTATGCGATAGGGCGAACACGGGCATCCAAAAATTATTGGAAAATGACGTTTTGCCCCGTTGCCCCATTTGGCCCCATTTTGCTACATAACGTTGGGTGCTTGGGATAACGCGGAGGCTCGGTTGACCGAAGGTCGGATAAGCGAGGTTCTACTGTATGCAGCCGTAAAAAATTTACCCGCGTAGATCAAACAAAAAAAAAAAGAAGGCGCTCGTGACTGTCGCTCTGTCGGTCAAGAGGTTCGCGGCTGTATCTCCTCTCGGTGAATTGACTCGATTAAAATACGGCCCGGGCGGAGTGTGCAGCCGATGAAAGCGCGGGAGCACTTTCGTCGACGAAGCGAAACTGGCTTTTGCCTCCGCGGTTAAAGAATCGAGCCCGATGCACATACTCCAGAGCAGCTCTCCGGTGCCCGCCGCCGCTTCACGGGAAAATTCATTCTCATTATAGCGAATGCAGGGAAGCGTCGCGCACGAAGTGGACTGCCAAGTGGGCTCGAAGCATCGGCATATGCCGCTCGCCCGCCGGACCTATGGAGCCGGTACCGACGAAGAGATGCGGTGCGTCGGTCCAGCGAAGCGCGAGGCCAACCGAGCGAACACGACCGGAAGCCGCGGCGAGAGCGCCGGCCCGACGAGCGAGACCAGCTGCGAATCCATCTCGCTTCCGCCCCCCCCCCCATGTTCCTATATCCAAAAACCGATCGATTCCACCATACACACGCATTCCTGCGGTATAGACGCCTCGATAACCGACCGTGTGTCTATCTGCCCCTCCGTACACTTGTCCCGATATTCGGTGTATGCAACCGTCCACGCCTTTCCACCTACACGATCCCGAGGCAGGTATGCGCGCTTCCGGTACATAGAGTGCAAAGTAGCTATCCGCAGACGCGAGCTCCGGGGCACATAGAGCGTGGAATCCTCGAAACACTCCTGCACGGAGCGACAGAAACGAGGGGGATACATAGGTCAAATCGATGGATTTCGATACAACATCCACGTGGTTACGGCGGGGCAGAGGCGTGAGAGAAACTGGTCGGGCGCCCGCGGCCAATAGGACTCGGATGCCGATGCAGGATTAATTTTATGGTTGCCGGGTTTATGGTTTTTCCGATAGCGTGTACTCCGACGGATAGTGGCAACCGAGTAATTTCACCGGGTTCCGACACGTAACGCACCGACTCGATATACTGTATTCGCGTGCTGCCCTCTGCCTTCCGTAACTCCATTCCCATACTGGATGTCCTGCGGAGCCGAGCCGACCCGTCCGTTTCCCGGGTACGTACGGGCATACCTCGTGCTCGTTCGATTTTCGATCTCTCCCCCGTGTACGCTTACCCTGGTACCTCCGCACCTATTGTTATGTAATGACAATGAGATATCTGTCCGTGTACTCGCTTACACCGGACAGATCGTCGGTCCCTCGTCGATGACCGATTGAAATAAACGCGCCCGGGCGCCTACGCGTCCGATACACGCTGGCCTGCTCAATTAAATTCAATCGACGAAGCGAGGCTGATATTCCCGAGCGTGTGTATCGTATATCTGCGGTCGGCCATTTTGGGAAATGATACGTGTCGGCCATTACAAGAATTCTGGTCGGTTGTAACGAGAGAAGCTCCCGTTACACGGGAAATCAGTTGGGGGTTTTTATGGAATTATGTGTACCGACGATATTTACCTGCGGAGATCGACGAGTCGTTCGTCAAAAATTTACCGCAGTTTGTACTGTGTTTCCGGCAGGTTTATACGTGAGAGTCCCAAAGGACGCGAGCGGGCCGGGAACGCCAAGATGGTGACGACCTCTGTTTCGCGTCTTCCGAACCAAGCCCTTCGTGCATCATTTCAGCACGTACTTTCGCCGGTCAAACCCGCGCGTTTCCCGTTAGCGCGTCGCGTTTTCGAGTGTCAAGAAATTCGTGACAAACTAAGGTAGAGCGGGGCAAAACGGGGTTTTTGCGCAAAACGTCATTTTCCAATAATTTTTGGATGCCCGAATTCGCCCTATCGGATACATCAGGCTTTTCTGCCCACGTTTGCCACCTTGTCCGATCAAAAAATGATTGGAAAATTTAGTTTTGCCCAAAAACCCCGTTTTGCCCCGTTGCCCCATTTTGCCCCACTCTACCCTACCCTATTCTTATGACAATAAGCTCTTATTTGATGACAATGAGATCTTATTTAATGACAATAAGATCTTATTTAAGGACAATGAGATCTTATTTGATGACAATGAGATATTATTTAATGGGAATGAGATATTATTTAATGACAATGAGATATCTGTCCATGTACTCGTTTACACTGGACAGATCGTAGCTGCCTCGTCGATGGCCGATTGAAATGAACGCGCCCGGGCGCCCAAGCACCGAATACACGTTCGCCTGCTCAATTAAATTCAATCGACGAACCGAGACTGATACTCCCGACTGCGTGTATCGTATATCTGCCGTCGGTCGTTTTGGGAAATGATACATGTCGGCCATTACGAGAATTCTAGTCAGTCGTAACGAGAGAACCTCCCGTTACACGGAGATACGACCGCGATTGCATGAGTCGAGGATTTTTATAGGAGAATTATGTGTACCAACGATATTTACCTGTGGAGGTCGACTAGTCGTTCGTCAAAAATTTACCATAGTTTGTACCGTGTTTCCGCCATGTTTACCCGCGAGAGTCCCAAAGGACGCGAGCGTGCTGAAAACGCCAAGACGGCGCCCTCTGTTTCGCGTCGCCCGAACTAAGCCCTTCTTGCATAATTTCAGCACGTACTTTGTCAGACCTGGCACTTGGCCTAGAGGCATAAAACCACGGAAAGTAGAAGAATAAGTACTTTAGCCAGTCACACCCGCGTTTTTCCCTTTAGGGCATCGCAGTTTCTTGCGTCAAGAAATTCGACACAAAGATTCCCGTCGATTAAACTCCGCTCACGTTTTCAGCCGCAACAATGAAAGCAACTCGAAACAATCGAACGCTAGCCACACGTCTTCCGTTAACTAACCTACGCTCCCGTAGTCAAATGCGATCAGCTGTGGAATCGTGCGGCGGCCATTAAAGCTACGCGGGCGTTATTTGTTCACTGAACTATCCGCAATTTATTCTCCAGTCAAGCGAAGGACTCTTATGGCCTTTTAGAATTGTGTGAAGTGCTAAATTTTGTGACTCGTGTAATTGGATTACACGCTTGTAAAAATGCAGAGGCGTCCGAGTGGTGAGCTATCGATATTCATTCATTTTATACGTCACCCGTTCCAATTACGGTGCTTTATTTTTATTTATTTTTTAAATCTAGATTCCTCTCTCTGGCGCTGTGAAAAAAAAAAGACTAGGGAACGAAGATCGAAAGCGAAATGCCGATAGTTTTTTATCATCGTATATGCGAGAAATAAAATATCTCGATAAAACAAACGGGGAGGGGTCTTGTTTTCAGCTCACGAGAGCCGCCGGCTTCGAGAATTGACACTCGAGTCTCGAACATCGATGAATAATTGCTTTTGCCTGTTTCGCCCTCGCGCTTCGCTGTGCTTCGCGACTAACGACGGAACACGGTTTCTCGTAGAGCGCCGTACGGAGCGAGATCGAATCAGGTCTGCGGCTGCACAGACCGAGCCTATCCCCGTGGGAAAACCCAATTTCCTTTGCTCTCGGTACTATCGATTCGATCTTATATTTTCCGCCTCAACGTCTGACCATGGTTCGTCGTCTTACAGCGGTATATATATAGATTGATATATATACATAGATAGTCTATATGCAACCGACGCTGCAAGGCGGCAACAAAGGTTATGGGATTTTCTAGGATTTCGAGATGGCTTTTCGAGCCATCAACTCGAGCACGAATGTTCGACGTCGCCTTCGTGAAGCACGATTTTAAGCTCGCGAATCCCCGTCGAGCTTTAGGTGCACTCGACTCGCTCCCGCACTTTATTTTAAATCCCGGGATATAGACGCTCCTTCGTCTGTGTACAGAATAGAATATTCCCGCATAAATCTACTGTTGATTCGGCTAAACGATCGTTTAAAGATGGATAATTTTTATTTTATTTTTGTTCTACTTTTACGATCAGTCTGTTTTATTTTTTTCACTTCGCTTCACCGTTTGTGAGTCTCTGTACACTGGCAGAAGGATCTAATAAAAACTACCAATCATCTGAGAAAAATTACCATAGCCCATAGTTGTAGCGAACTGGAGTCTCCGATTTTCCAAGAATTTTTACCATAATGTCTACTAAAAATTCTTATAAATCCGGTACTTCCTACCACAGCTGGCGTCCTAGTTCCGTACTACTATGTCCTATGGTAATGTCTCTCAAGTAATATAGTCATATTTACTAGATCCTTCTCTCAGAGCATTCACTCTCAGGTCCTACCGTAGGATAGCGTCTAAGAGGCCTTTAAGTAAACATAATATTTTGATTACTTTTTCCCCCCTGTTACGATCAGCCTATTTCCTTTTGTTTACTTCGCTCAACCTTTCTGACCTTTACCTCCACTCTTGGGCCCTTCTCTCAGTGTATTCACTCTAAATCTCTAGAGTTGGATAGCGTCTAAGAGGCACGTTACGCCTTTAAGTAAACATAATATTTTGATTACTTTTTCTCTCCTGTTACGATCTGCCTATTTCCCGTTGTTTACTTCGCTGAACCTTTGTGACCTTTACCCCCACTCTTCGGCCCTTCTCTCAGTGTATTCACCCTGAATCCCTACTGTTGGATAGCGTCTAAGAGGCACGTTACGCCTTTAAGTAAACATAATATTTTGATTACTTTTTCTCGACTGTTACCATCAGCCTATTTCTTTTCGTTTACTTCGCTTAACCTTTCTGACCTTTACCCCCACTCTTGGGCCCTTCTCTCGGTGTATTCACTGTGAATCCCTATTGTTTCATAGCGTCTAAGAGGCACATTACGCCTTTAAGTAAACATAATATTTTGGTCACTTTTTCTCTACTTTTACGATCAGCCTATTTCCTTTTGTTTACTTCGCTGAACCTTTGTGACCTTTTCCTCCACTATTGGGCCCTACTATACTATACTATATATACTATACTATAGCACAAAGACTAAGAGGCGCGTTAATCCTTCATAACGTACAAGGTTAACATAACGTACAAGGTTTTAATCCTTTAAAGAAATAAAAAAAATGATCTGAAAAAGGCTTTTGCATAGTGAGAGTATAAAAAAATCTTGTTTAGCACGAGTTCCGTAAAATTTTTATTTGAGAAGTGCCATTGAAACGTCGAGATCCGGGCAGAGCCTGTGTGCAGTAGGATTCTCGTATGTTCTCGCAAATACGTGTGCGGGTATATATACATACATAAGTCGGGATTAGGTGCCGTCAGGAGCAACGACATGCTCGCGATAATGAAACTTCTCCCCGGCGCGTAATCCCAGCAGCCGGAGAGCACTGCCAGCACATGCATGTATACATATATACATACATGTATACCCCGACAATTTCATACGTTCACGTACAATGTGCGGTGATTCCAGTTCGTCGAGGAGTCGGAGAAAAGCCCACGGGAGATTTTATTCGAAATTAACGAGTGTTACCGCGTGCCCGTTCGCGGTCTTAGCGGATATCGTCGAAAGCTCGACTTAACGATCTCCCCGACGTACGACAAAACGCTGACATACCTGAATTTGGTTGTCCGTTGTTGTTCGGCCGGGCCGATGGCGCGCCGTCCCTGGCCTCGACCTCCAGCGCGTAAGCTCCCTGCTTCTCGCGATCGAACACGATCTTCGTCGATATCCATCCGGTCTCCCGGTTTATCTCGAAATAGTCCTTTCCCTCGTTCCTGCTGCTGTTCACCACGTAATACGTAACCTGTTGAGTTTAATCGAAACCGTTGAATCGACTCGTCCCTTGGAAATACCGCCGCGAGTAAACACCGACGGTAAATACCTGGTTGTTCGGCGAAGTTCCGTCTTTGTCGATGGCGTTAACCTGCGTCACGTTACTTCCGATCGGCTCGCCCTCGAGAACGGTCTCTTGCTCCCGCTCGGTGAACAATGGAATCTCGTCGTTGACGTCCTGCAGAACGATGTAGACCGTCGCTTCCGAAGCCAATTGCTGGGCGCCGTTGTTCTGATGGCATTAAGATGTTTGTAGTTGAACATTTTAGTTTCCTTTATTTTTGTTTTTTTTTTTAATTTAATTTAATTTATTTTTATGGTTTGGACGTCACTTACCTCGACTCGTATAGTCAAATTGTACTCCATTATACTCTCGTAATCGAGCGGATGGTTGACTTTGATATCCGCCCAGGTGTCCTTACCCTCGGTCCGTTGTTGAAGATAAAACGTGTGCATCTTGTTCGTTTGGGCGGTCGAGCCGGGCATTAAGTGGTAAAATACCGTGGGATTATTTTCGATTCCGGAGCTGTTCGGACATACGGAGAGACGTGTCAATGAGATCCGTATTTAACGAAAAAAAATGAATTAAACTACTAAACATTACGTGTACTAATTTTGCGTATACGAAACGGAAACAGAAACGAGAACGGAAAATTTTTCCCCTAGGGTTCATTATTTGGTATTTATGTTTACCTTACGAAAAGAACGTAAAAAATTGTAACAATAAAAAATAAATGAAAAATAAACTATAATTATAATGATCATCAATGAACGACTTTGAACGAAAATATATATATTCCATGCGAGACACGTGGATAATTAATTAATAAACGTATTACCAAAAATATCTTTCTAGTTTCAATATAATAACGATAACACATCTAGTTTACGTTAAAAATGAATTAATTTACCTAACGTAAATACCGACGGTATTTAAAACGAATTCTAATCGCATGTAATAAATTATTCTTTTATAATTTTTTTTTTTTGTTTTCCCCCGTCATCGTATATTCCTTTCCGTTTCAAAAATCAATAATAAAAACTGCCCCCGTTTGTTAGACCTCTATCGACAGCGAGAGAGAAAGAGAGAGAAAGAGAGAGGAGAGAGAGAAAGAAAGAGAGAGGAGATTTAGAGTTACGTTTATAGACAGATCAAGGGGGTGAGAGAAAGAGAGCGAAAGATATAGAGAGCACACACGCGGCCGTAAAAAAACCTACGAGGCTGAGCAGCATTGTTGTTGTTTTGTTTTTATGTGATGGAATGGTCAAAGCATTTCTTGCAACGCGTTTCGTACTGATTCTACTACTGTTTTCGTTCAGTCGTTTTTTGTCTCGACCGGCTTTGTTCGTTTGTTATTTAATTTCTTTTATTTTTATCGTGTTGTCGTATTTTAACGTGCGGCGAGAACCTACAAGGCTGAGCAGCGTTGTTGTTTTTTTATGCGGTGGAATGGTCAAGGCAGTTTTTGCAACGCGTTTCGTACTAATGCAACTGTTCCCGATCTCTTTCGTTTTGTTTTATCGTCTTTGATCGGATGTTTGTTTATTTCCGTGCGTTTGTTGTTTTATGTATTTATTTTTATCGTCTCTTCGTACTTTAACGTTCGGACAAAACCTACGAGGCTGAGCAGCATTGTTGTTTTTTTTATGCGGTGAAATGGTCAAAGTAGTTATCGCAACGCGTTTCGTACTAATGCGACTACTGTTTCCGGTCTGTTTTAGCTTTGGTATCGACTGTGTTCCGATGTTTCTTTGTTTCGGTGCATTTGTTATTTTATTTATTGACTTTTTATCGTCTCTTCGTATTTTAACGTGATGCAAAAACCTACGAGGCTGAGCAGCATTGTTGTTTTTTTATGGGGTGAAATTGTCAAAGAAGTTATTGCAACGCGTTTCGTACTAATGCCCTTACCGTTTTCGTTCCGTTTTAGTTTTGTTATCGACTCTGTTCCGATGTTTCTTATTTTATCTATCAATTTTCTATCGTCTCTTCGTATTTTAACGTGCAACAAAAACTCTCAATTCCGAGCAGCATTGTTGTTTTTTTATGCGGTGGAACGATCAAGGTAGTTATTGAAACGCGTTTTTTACTGATGCAACGACTGTTTTTGTTCTGTCTTTTTTATTATAGGTTCTGGTCGTGTGTTTGTTTCCGTGCCTTTATTATTTTATTTATTTATTTTTTATCGTCTTGTCGTATTGTAACGTGCCGTAAAAACGTACGAGGCTGAGCATTGTTGTTTTTTCGTACGGTGGATTGGTCAAGGCTACCGTTTTCGGTCGACTTTTATTTATTTTTTTCATGTTTTTTTTTTTACGCGTTTTCGTATTTTAACACGCCATTGTTCGAGCAATCCGCCTAACATATCGCACGAGGCCACGCGTCCAAGAGGCATTGTCTCGAATCGATGAAACGTTAACGCGACTTGATGGATGCTGACGTGTGTCCGCGCGTACCGAACAAACGTCACGGCACACGAGTTATCCGCGCCCATTCCTGCGAGGTCGACAGATTCTCCGATAACCGCCCGACGCACACATTTATATAGTCGGAGGTAAATTGCACTATCGGATTTAGCTTCAAAGATTCGCGGCACTTGTTCAATTACCGGCTGCGCGAGTGTTTGTCAGTGTTTCTGGAATCGTGTTAGCCGCGATGGAGCTTTATCTGTAATCGCGTACCCGATAATGCGTTTATAGCAAAGTGGACCGCTCAGTAATTTTGTATCAAATTATCAACGTACCCGGGTCAACGAAGACGCAGAATTTTTCAATTACTCGATAAAAAAACCGATAACAATTTTTAAATGATAAATTTCTTACAAAGGCGAAAAGAACGGGAAACATTTGAATTCGCATTAAAGACCGTGACATCCCCTTTAGCAGATACAAAGTGCCCGACTTGGTACTATAAAATATGCATTCGTAGTAAAGAAAGCCGCTCACTCAATTTCGTCAATCGAACAAAGTACCCGAATCAACAAAGATACAAATATTTCACAAACTCGATGAATGGATGCGATAAAAAAAAATGAATAATATATTATTTAACGCGAAAAGAGCGCGGAATTTTGTATCGGCGTCGAGGCCTTTTGACATCCACTTTAGTATACACAAACTACACGCGTTACGGTAAAGGCACAGCCATCTGCCTGAGGGTGTGTTTAAATTTTTTTTTACGTAGCTCGAAAGCTCGTTTGCGTCGAGTACGAAATTTCGCTGCGAGAGGTAAAATGTACTGCTTGTTCGTATGAGACGTGGGAAAGAGCGAGGAGGACGGACAGACCGATTGAAGATACAGAGGCAAGAGTCGTGTATAGATGTCGAGAGGCAGAGAGATACAGAAAGTGATAAAGGCGGAGAAGGCTTTTGAGATAGAGACAAAGTAGAGAGAAAGGGGGTAATCAACGATAGTCCCAGGAGCCCAATCGGTGCTACGGAAAAAAAAATTCTTAAATCACTGTGCGCGGTGGTTATACTCGGTACGTTCTCGTGGATGTACAGCGTTTTATATCGATATATATATGTATATATATATATCTTGTGTAGGGACGTGAGTGTGGGTGTCGTAAGTGCAGCGCGTGTTCTTGCATCTCTCGTGATGTTTGATTATTATTGTTATTATTATTATTATAAACCGTGGCACTGCATACCGGCACAGGAAGTTATCTCGTCCTCGCCAAAACGAACGCGTCTTCGACTATGCCAGTATTTACCGTGTACGAGGAGCAGTTTATCATTTACTTTAGTCCCAAATTACGTCGGAAGGAAAGTAAACGCGTGTCAGTTAACATTCACATTATTCGCAACAAATTCGATGGACGATTCACCGGTTATTTCTTTCGGATACAGATACAGATACAGATATTCTTCATTTTTTTTTTGTTTTTGCCCTCCGCAGCGTATAACAAGCGGCGCTATAAAGGCCGAAAAAGAAAAAATCGACGTGTATCCATAAAGAACAAAAAAAAACGTAAAAACGTTCCCTTCGCTCGTCATCGTTTATCTACGAAAACACTACGGCCTCGAAAACACTAAACTCAACGCAATGATTAAGCCAACTGACGAAACATGCCCAAAAATTAATACGGCATTCAATATATTATCGACGTTCTATAGTTCCAATATGCAAGTTTGCGGCAAAAAATGTATTAAAAAACGAGAATGTAACGCAACTCGATGACAATATATATATATATAGTAGTATTACAGATGATGTGATGTATATAGTACGTGAGGCATCGTCAAAATGAGGTATTGAGAAAAAAAAAAACCAAAATGTAAAAATTCGCTCGCATCAGACTTGCCACTGCTTCCACTACATCCTTCCACGTATTCGTGTTGTGACAATAATCTCCAAGTTGAAAAATAAATATTGTTCGAGGACACGGCAGGCAATATGCGCGCAAAGAAAATTAAAAAAATATTTAAAAAAAACACATCAAAGTAAAAAATTTGTCAATTTTGAAAAATACCAATCCATCGTAATAGTAACTTTGCAGTAAAAAGGATACGAAAAAACAATGAGTGAGAATGAGAGGGGGGGTCGAGGTTTCTCGGGAAGCATCTATGTCGAAGCATGCCCAAAAAATTTGTTTACGGCACATATAGTAATTAACGTATCGAACTATAACATTATAAGGAAGGCTCTGCCGATCGTCGTCGCGATCGATCCACTAGTGAACGGGCTGTTCGGCTTCTAACAATCGATTTATCGGTAAAAATGTGACATTGTCTCGGATGAGGTAAGCAGACGGACGTGTACGTAAGTGGAGTGTGTGTGAATGTGTGGTCAACAGAGTCGCGGGAGGAGCGGTGTCGAGGTGAATCGTGAATTGCTGTTCGAACAAGTTGTGAGTCGTTGGCTGCGTGATCGATGACTGTGAAAATGATCGATGATGAGATGGTCGATATCCGTCCGGCAGCAGCGTATGCAATTCATTGTTAAATAAACCGTTAAATTATTTTGAGATTAGCAAATCTATCGAGTGGCCGTCGCGTCTCGTCGCTCTACCGTATCGACGGTCCAGTTCCACAAGGGCGTATGTACACCGAAAAAAATATCAATGGCTCAAGTACAATCCGCTTGCGGTCCAAAGAAACAAATTGCTATTTCAATTCTTACAATTCAACGATTAATCATGGAATTCTACACGGAGAAAAGTAGTTCCGTTTCTCTAACAAAATGTAGATCGTTAATAATTTATTGTTGTGTCAGTAAAAACATTTGCCAGCTACAGCAAAATATTTTGTTGTCCCTATGTTAGGCATTTAATGAGTTACAGAAACAAAATTCTTGTATTTTTTTTTCCTCCTCTTATGAATTGAAAGTAGAACTAAAGTACATTTTTTTTTGTCTGCCTGCAAGCGTTTTTTTTTTCAGTGTATCGGCTGCGTAAAGCTTTATCGCCCTTGCGACACCGGGCCGTCGATAAGGATCATCGGGTACGTGCATGATGGTATCGTTTTGTGGCTGTGGTGATTATGAGTGAATGAACGAGGGAGCAAAGAGACGGATACATAAACGGTCGGATCGTTTGAAGTGGCGGATGTGTGTGTAAGACGGTTAGACGTGTGAGAGTTTGAGGGGGGGTTGGATCGGTGGATTTGTGGGTATCGTACACAATATCAATTAACGTGCACAAGAACAATACTGCCACGAGATTGCGTGCAGGGCGGGTTCGTGCAGCCGCACGGAGCATTAACAGCTTGTGTGACAGACCTGGCTTTAACAGACACAACTTTAGCCCCAACGGCTATGTTCTCTTTACAGAGGGTCGGGCCATACACTACGTGGTCCCATACGGGCGGATTATTAGCACGGTCCACAACGTCAATCTGAACCTCCACGTTTCGCGACAAGGACGGGTATCCCTTGTCCTTTGCCATTGCCTCCAGCTTGTATGTCTCGCGCTACACCCAGACACGTGTGTGTAGTGTTTATACAACAAACGGAAAAAGAAAAAACAGCGGCGTTAGTCTTCCTCCGTTATCCCCTCCATACATTTACATACTCGGAGTGAGAATCATTCCGTTGACGAACTTGTTTCGAGGTTTTTTTTTTTGTGCTTTTCTTTCTTTGCTTCCCTTGTTGAAATTGGTGACAAAAAAAATTGCATCATCATCGGGTTTCACGGGAGATTGCACAGACTTGCGTCGCAAGTTCGTACAGCCTCGCGTGTAGTTTACGATATTTCTTGTATTAAAAAAGACAATAATTATGATCGAACGAGCGAGTCGATGGGCTCGCACCATCCGTGTGAGGACGGACGCAGCGCAGCTGGAGGCTGGAGGAAGGACGCAGTCCCATCAGGACGATCTCGATCGACGCTTGTCTCGACGCTCCGAACACCTGTGGTTATTATATTTTTCCAATATTTTGTGCGTTTTTTTTTTCTTGGTTTTTTTTTCACCTATATTACAGGAAGTGTCAGTGTCATTGTTAATTCCTCTCTTACAATTCTTCCTCATTCTTCGTAACGTTGCCTTTTCTTTGTCTCACGGCAAATCTCGAACGAGGAGAAGAAGAAGAAGAAACAGAAGTACATTGGGTGGGCGGGGAGAGAAGGCGAAGAAGAAGAAGAAGAAGAAGAAGAAGAAGAAGAAGCGACGCAGAAGGAGCCCCGATGATTATCGCGCGTCCCTAAAGGATCGCTCAGCCGCCTGCATTTTTTTTTTTTCGGCAAACCCCATACTTTTCTCATCGCATATATATGTTGGTTTTTTTTTCGTTATACCTACAACAGTATTAAAGATTAAACAGTTTTTAACTAGACAATGAAGAGGACCCTAACGCTTACTCGTTTCTCTCTCGTTAATGTGCACTCGCCCGGATCCCTCGGTCTCGCACACCCGTGGGACCCGGATCGTTTCACACATCGTGCCCCGGCTCTTTAACCGCGAAGACATGAATTAAAAAAAAGAAATATATATATAGATATGTATTTCGTCTCTTTCTGTTGGATATAAATCTATATCCATAAGGTTCCGACAGCACATACGTGTAAAATATATATTAGTCATCATAATTTCCTCTTGGCCTTTGGATACGTACAAATATAGATGGTGCAGAGTTAGCGCTGGCCCTTTACGGCGAAGAGAAAATTATGCTGGTATATATAGCTCGTCAGAAGGAGAGAGGCTGTTCGGAATGTTCTACAATCGCGCACACACACGCCGCGCTTAACCATACGTGCTTAGCAAGATGTACAGATTTTGATTCTTTTTTTTTTTTGCATTTTTGTACACACCATCGATCTGTGATATATATAGATATAAATGATGAAAAATTTTAGATGCAGAAGGGGAGAGCGTGTGTTTCTGTTCGACAGAGAGAGAAAGAGAGAGAGAGACAATGAGATGAATATGAAGAATGGTATATGGTTGTGTGCGTTTGGCGGAAAATGAAAGTAAAAAAAAAGATATATTTTTTTTTTCACACTAAAATATATAAAAGTAAAGAAATAGAAATAGGGGGTGAGAGAGTCGGAAGAGAGAAATAGAGAGAAGAGAGAGCACTGCATGGCGCGGCACGGCATGTCTTGTCTTGGTCATGTCGTGGCATACAAACCTGGCTTTCACCGACGTCACTACAGTACCCACTGTGACATTTTCTTTGATGTGAATGGGGCCGTATACATTCTGATCCCACAGAGGAGGTTTATTGTTTCTGTCTACGACGTCTAACTCAACGTCCACGTCTGCGAACAAGACCGGTGTCCCTTTGTCGGATGCCCGCACTCTGAGGCGATACCTGTCTCGCTATTGGCAAAACATGGGCCGTCAACTTACAGGACAATTTTTCCAAACCAGCGTTTTTTTTTCAAATTGTTTTTGGCTTTGTTTCTTTCTTTCATTGTTTTCCATTCGTTTCCGTATACAAACAAATTCATTCAATGCATCGCGTGGCTAATGAAATATTGTAAATAATAATAGAGCAGGCAATTGCTGTGAATCCGCGATTTTACCGGTTCGGAACATTCCCGCGATATTAGTGTTGCTTCGATCTCCGTCTGAATTGTTACGTGGATTTAGTCATCGAGAATCGTTTATACAAATCTTTGCCGAATTTTTTGAATCGTAAAGGAAATTCTCGTTTATTGATTCGCGTCTCCAATGATGTTGTGAGAATGTCGATTTTTTAATTTTCTTTAATTTAATCGTCATTTGAAGCAATCACATCGTCGTGGCGGGAATCTCAAAATCTTGCCAGATTGTGATAAATAAATAAACGCGTGCCGTGTAATGTGATAGGTATCCACTCGGATTGTCTATAAATCCAACGATCGACGCGCCAGATAACGATTTACTTTCTGGAACACTCAAACGGGATTAATGACATACACGTTACAACAATTAATGTAATCTCCGCAGTACTGTGGCGGTAGTTGGTTGTTTTCTTTTTTCGTTACTTCAATTCTTTTTTTTTTTTTAATAAACGAATTCATTATATCGTGACGTATATATCGTGACGTATATAAATTACTGGTGCTGCGAGACTAATGTAATTGGCGGAAATATTGTTGTGCTGCTTGCAAAATACAATCTACTGCGTATGTATATATATAGTATAATATTGTTCATGATACAATTGTATACAGAAGAATACTACGGCACGATGGATACCTACGTAACACGGGCCAATTTTTCAAAACGCAACGTAATGAGAACAATTTTGTGGTTTTTCTTAATCCCATAGCCGCGCGACCGCGAACGATATATCAAACTTTTTTTTTCTACAGCTAACAAACACGTTTCCGTGTGAATCGCGTACATTGCCAAACGATACGGGAATAACGAGAACGAATCGAAAAGTTTGAAAAAAGTCCGAGTAGATAAATGAACGGAAAAAAAAATTCTAGGCTATATCGAGTTTTTTCTTTTTTGTTCGAAATGGGAAAGATCCGCGACAAACATGTGACGCGAGAGGATCCAACCGAAAAGCATAGATATCAGCAACGGGAATGTTACAGGTCCGAGACACTATCGAGCAAAAGT
Source organism: Ichneumoninae sp. A BG-2022a (assembly GCA_030522665.1). Lineage (NCBI taxonomy): Eukaryota > Metazoa > Arthropoda > Insecta > Hymenoptera > Ichneumonidae > Ichneumoninae sp. A BG-2022a. The sequence continues at coordinate 3,957 of JAPYZC010000638.1, read as the reverse complement.
TAGACGCTTCTCGCGCGCGTGCAGCGTGTCTATCTATTTTTTCGTGTTTTTTTTTTAAATCTCGAAATACCGAGTCGTTAATCGGCAAACAGTGAAACACGGAAAACGTTCCTACTTACGGGAGGACAGCCCTTTTTTTTTTTTTTGTTCATCATCATCGAAATCCGAAGAAAGTAAATGGTGCAATAAACACAAACATAAGAAATAAAAATCGAAAATTAGTTTTTGTTTTAATTTTTTTTTTGCTTCATACGAAACAAAGGAATGCAGGCAACGACATGCAAGCAGAATGCATTTAAAGAGGCGTGGGAAAACGAGGACGGTTTTTTGGGGCACGCTCGGGGTGTAGGTGCGTTAGCGTTTAAGGTTTTTCGTTTTTTTTCTTCCTTTCTTTTCTTTTTTTTTGCCTCCGTCACGATACGTACTACCATGCTAGTACGCATACGTTCAAAACGGTATGCTACGCGTAGTACACTATAAACATTGCGAGGACCCCCTGATCTCGACTGGTTAACGACACTCAAAAACCGATGGACGTTTTCTTTTTTCTTTCGTTTTTTTTTTTTCTGTTATTTTTTTTCTCGCAATTGATCTGATTATCGTAATTTGCTGATTTCGTAGTATTCGCATTGACGTGTTTTTTTAAAACATTTCTGTTTGGTCACATACAATCGGTATGCTGCCCCAATCACAGAAGAAAAAATGTCACACCACGGACAGCTCTCTTAAGATCTACACGTACGCTCTCGGCAAAAAAAATTCTCATCGTACTCATTTGCGACTGTAACCCGGGGATGTCGAAAGACAGATAGACAGAAAGAGACAGCGGAGAATCAAAGAAACAGAGAAAGAGGGTTCGGGGAATGTAATGATCAATGAAAATGGAAAATTTTGTCAAATATGATGATGACGATGATCAAGAGTTTGCCGAATTGGTATATATGCGATTAAGATTTTCTTTTTTTTTCTGCATTTAGAGGGCGAAAGGGATTAAGATATAGAAATAGAGAAAGAGTTAAAGAGGGCGCGCGCGAGGTAGAAAAAAGATAATGAGTTAGAGTTATAGTTTAGTTAGCGAGCGAGAGATAGAGAGAGAGAGCGAGAGCGCGATCCTTTCCTGTAAAGGAATCAAAAACACATTCATATAAAATATGCAAGCATGGTCAAAAATTCGTTTTATGTATGATGCACCACAAAATGCGTAGATTGTTGAAGTACACCGTACGTGGGGCTCAAAAAATGTCGTTCCCACCTGCTCCTGGAAGTTCAAAAAACATCACTTCCCTTTTGAAAAACATTCACATTAGTAGGTTTGCGAAAATATTATCTGTTATTATTATCTGTTATTAATTATTCGTGGTTATGTTATTACGGCGAAGTTGGATTTAGTTGTTTTTTCGTTTGGTTTTTTTTGCTTTCTTTTTTTTTAGCTCGGCCTATCGTTTCATTGCTTGATTATCACAGCGGGGATGAAGAAAAAATTGGTTGTTGACAGAAAAGTGCACACGCTACGACGACGATCGATTAAAAAACGCGCGTAAGCACCCGTTAATTAATACTCGGTTAAAAATTAAAAAAACGAAAATAGCGTTACGCGTTTTTCTTTCTTTTTTTGTGACAAAATAATGATGAAAACCGGCAGGATGTACGAGAGGTCATGGTTGCCTCCGCAAAATTTTGTTAAGCGCGAAGAAGTATTTTTTCCTTTTTCTTCATATCTATTTTTTTCGTTTACAATTGCAGTACTCGCACTCTTGGCGAATATACTATTCACAGAAAGTGACAGAGAATAGAGAAATATAGAGAAGTGTGTGTTCTTTTCAACAAAAAAAGTTGGCCCGAATTGGTCGATCGATTCAGGTACTGTGAAGCATTTTAGGAAATCAGGCAGAGCTAAGATATATTTACCATAGTGAACACATTGTGCATATCAACGGGAATAATAAATATATATTTCTATACAAGTGCCGTAAAAACGAAACTCAGCTTCGTTGCAAATATTAGTGATGAGATTTATGTATATGCGTATAGTATATATATATATATATATTTATATATATATACATACATATATAAATAATTTCGATTATTCTTTCATACGTATTAGTACACAAACGTTTTTCGCGTATTAGCAGAAAAATACACAACGGATAATTTCGTGTTATAAAACGTAATTTTTAAACGGAAAATTGGAAAAACGTCGGCAGAAGGTGTACACTCAAGTTTCAATATGATATAGTATGGATCTACGCAATCTATGCGCGACCCTGGAATACACTTTGTATATGCATCGAACCCGTTCATGTATTATTCATTAAGCGATCTCAAAGCTTGCTCCAACCTTTAATATAAGCAATAAAGACAATTTCGTCTACGCGAAAACGTATTCCAGAGAGCGTGATAAATAAGTATACACTTTTGTATGTATATAGTAGCTTGGTATGTAATATACTGCTAGGAGAGATATTAATTTTAGAACAAGCGTAAAGAAAGTTACTCACGTCAAGGGGTTTCTTTAAAACGATCCAACCAGATTCCGGTTGGATCTCAAAGTAATCGAGACCCTGGTCATTGTTCGGCGAGCTCAGCGAATACATTATAGCGCCATTATTGTCGGCGTCCTCGTCGGATGCGGACACTCTCAGTATATTTGTTCCAGCGCTAGCGTCCTGCTTCACGTTCTCAACATATTTCTGCCGATAGAAAAAATTATCTCGGTTATGACGTCGTTGACAAAAAAAAAATGAAAAAGGAAAATAATAAAAAAGAAACTATTCTTACCTGACGATCGAAGAGCGGAGGGTTGTCGTTAACGTCGGTTATCTCAACTGTGAAAGAACAGACACCCTCCAGGGAAGGTTCACCCTGATCGGTGGCTTTGACCGTCACAGAAACGAATTTACCGTCGTCACCTTCGCGATCGAAAACCTACGATTTATTGGTAGAAAAATGTTATCTTCGTGACATATTTTTATTAATTTTTTTTCATCATTCTCTTCGACGTATACCTTATTAGTGGAGACTTGGCCAGTTTCCTCGTCAACAGTGAACTTCGTTCCCTTCTGATTGGGTTGCTGGACGATCGAGTACTTGACCTGTCCGTTGACTCCCTTGTCCTCGTCGGTAGCTTGAACCTTGATGACGGGACTTCCGTTCGCCGCGCCCTCCTCCACCTTCGGCGAGTATTTGGCGCACTCCTTGAAGACCGGCTTGTTGTCGTTGACGTCGGTGATGAAGACGACCACGACGGCGGTGCTCGTGTGGATGTTCTTCTTGCCGTCCGGGCAGCAAGCTCCGTCGTCGAGAGCGGTGACGTTGAGCTCGTACTTGTCCCGGTCGAGCGTGATCTCCTTTCCGTGCAGACGGATAACACCGGTTATCTCCTCTATGACGAACTGACCGGAGACCGTCTTGTCCCCGACGAAGCCGAAGCGAACGTTGTCACCGTCCTTGTCGGAAGCGACGACGGTCGTCACCAGAGTATTCGGACCGGCGTTCTCATCGACGTTCGGGGTGTAGACCTGCTGCGAGAATTTCGGCTCCTCGTCGTTCTTGTTTTTCGTGTAGATTCGCACCGTCGCGGTACCGGTCTTGGACGGATCGCCTGCTCAAAGAAGGCACCATTCGTGTCACACGCAAGTTCAGAGCCAGCCAAATACACTAAGTACTTGAAGTACTATTGAAGTATCAAGCACTGAGTCAGCGCCCAGTCAGAACTTCAGCAACTTAGTTCTGCCAGTATTCAATACGTCAGCACTCAAGAACTACCTAGCTCAGAATTTCAAGCACTTGCCCCTTCAATATGAACTCCATATAGAGTAGAGCGGGGCAAAATGGGGCAACGGGGCAAAACGAGGTTTTTGGGCAAAACTAAATTTTCCAATAATTTTTGGATGCCCGAATTCGCCCTATCGGATACATCAGGCTTTTCTGCCCAGTTTTGCCACCTTGTCCGAT
>JAPYZC010000637.1:0-29560 GCA_030522665.1 Ichneumoninae sp. A BG-2022a | reverse complement strand
TCTTATCTATCTAAATAAATTCAACGATCGATTTACGATCGGTTTTTTTTTCTCGATATACTCGAGAGAGATTGGAATGGATAAAGGTTAGTTAAAAATGAGATAATTCATGGGGAGTGGATACACGTCGAAGTAGAATTTCCATGGGTGGAAGCGATCGCTCGTTTTACGGCTATATTCAATTTTTTTTTCTCAATTTCCCCCTCTAATCACGAATCCGTCGGTTTTGTTATCGCCCCACTTGGTATTTTATATATAGGAGAAATCAAGCAAAAAAAGAAATAATTTTTTTTCGATTATTTGAAAGAACCCTTGAGGTTTGAATTTTTGGAATCGATGATTCTTTTTTTTTGATTGCTGAAAATTATCTATCTTATCTATCTAAATAAATTCAACGATCGATTTACGATCGGTTTTTTTTCTCGATATACTCGAGAGAGATTGGAATGGACAAAGGTTAGTTAAAAATTAAATAATTCATGGGGAGTGGATACACGTCGAAGTAGAATTTCCATGGGTGGAAGCGATCGCCCGTTTTACGGGTATATTCAATTTTTTTCTCAATTTCCTCCTCTAATCACGAATTCGTCGGTTATGTTATGGCCCCACTTGGTATTTTATTGACAGGAGAAATCAAGCAATAAAAAATAAAGACTTATTTTTTATTATTTGAAAGAATCCTTGAGGTTTGAATTTTTTGAATCGATGATTCTTTTTTTTATTGCTCAAAATTATCTATCTAAATTGTTAATGCTCGATCTGTTTCTCCGATTCGCGATTGCACATGTCAATTTTACGTCTGACCCGATCGTCCTTAATGAATATTCATGGCTCGGTTAGCGTGGGAGACAAGCGCGGAGATTCATCTCGAGACCTTCGGAGCTAAAGGGTTAATGGACCGCGCGTTGGATCGACGAACGGCGTAGGTATATCGCTAGTGCAAGATGAGAAAGACGGACGGAGAAGCATCTGTTAGCGCCCCGCATTCACATGTAAATCGAGCCAAGTGCATATCCCACTACCAGTAGCATCGTATCCCGATGAATGTATATTCATTCTTCATCAACTACCTGTACGGTATAATGTATATATCTACATTGTAGACGACGAAACTGTACGGGAGCTCGTTCATCTTTTCATCCCACACTCTCGCAAATTCGCACATGCATAGGAAACCGTGGGGCAAAACGGACGATTTTTTAATCGCGAGTGGACGGGACGGGTCCGTTTTGCCCCACTATCCTTTCCGTCCTCAATTAAAATTGTATAAATTTCCCGAAATATCTTCTCATCGAGCCCCCTTTCTTGACGTGTGAAAGGCCTTCATAGGCTTTCGGGATGAGATACGGGAGAGCGGGGGAAAAATGGGTCGGTGTGGGCAAAACGGGTTAATGGGACAAAACATAATTTCCCACTAACTTATGGATGGTGACAGTGATGGTAAGTGGAGCAAAACAGTGTTGAACATCTGTATATATCGCTGGGGCAAAATGGGGCATCCAAAAATTATTCGAAAACTAGTGTTTTTAAATATTTTATATATTTTAAATATTTAAATATTTTTTATTGGAAAACTGGAGTTTTGTTCCGGCTGTCCCGTTTTGCCCTACTATCCCATTTTGCCCCGCTCTCCCCTATGAAGAGCGTGGAGTTTTCTCGAACGGATTCGAGAGCTGTAAAAAATTAAATACTATAAAATAAAGTAAAGTAAACTATCGGCTACTTATAGGTAATTATTTTGAGAAGAATTTATTTGTGCTGTGCGCGATTTATCAGAAACTCGTGATGACCTTGAGACTTTTCTAGGACCACTCCTCAAGAGACGCGGAAGCTTCGTTCTATTGTTTTTTTATAATTATTAATTTATTTTTTGATCTCTCGCAAGACGTTTATTTCGTCAGCAAATATCGTCAATACGAATGGACAGTGGCTGCGGAGAGTGGTGATAGACGTGTAGGATTACACGGAAAGTTATTACTCTCGCGGTCCGGGGTCGAGGACGAATTCACGAGTATAGCGGCGCAGAGTCGAGGATTTTTCGTCTTGGGCTCGTACGGCAACTCAGTCGGCGATCAATCTTCCGGCGAGGGGCCAACCAGCACAGCCCCCGTAATCATCGACGTTTCATTAAAGTATGTGGCACGCCGACGATGAGATGGTACACTCACACACACACACACGCAATCACACACGAGCACAGCCGAAGCGCCTTGGCCTTTTCGTTGTCTCATGAGTCTCATTCGTGTACTTTACAACCGAGCGGACAGTCGATACCACGTGTAACTACGTAACGCACATTAAAAATAAAATTCTCCTGTCCGAAGAACTCGCTCTTCGGATCTGTTTATGACAAGGGAATTCGACAGACAATTTGCCCGTACCGAAGCGTCGAATGAACTTAATTTCCCATCGAATCTCGTCGACCCCTGAAATACCATTCATACTTTCATTATTTTGCATACACTGTAAGAATAATTTGTAAATTTAATGTACTGGAATTTAAAATTTACTAACACTACTTACACTAATTGAACCTTAATGTACTTTGCTTGTAAAATAAAAGCACCAGATATTAATATCACAAATCTTTTGCTTGAAATTTACAAACAATTTTATGAAAAATACTAATTTTACTGTAAAATTGCAATGCACATGTGTTTGAAATTTCAGAAACAGTTTATGTAAAAAAAGATTTCAATACTGTTAATTAATTTTCAAATAACATTTTTTAACAGTGTACTCAATCTAATAAAAAAATGTTAATGGTATAAATATATATATATTTTTTTTGCTGAAAGGTTGAACTATTTATGCGGGGAGCATTTGCATTTTTCTCTTAAAGTAAGATACATCGGAGTGTACAGATTATTATCTCGACAGTTGTATTGTTTATCGTGAGACGGCTCGACACGTCGAGTGGTTTGTAGCGCAGCCGAAGAGAGAGCGTTGGAGAGGCGCTAGAAATGAAAAAAAAGGTAAGTAAAAAAAAAGTGAATATGCAGAAGGGTTGGATCTGCCTCTCTGACTCGCCGCGTGTCAGTTCATATTCTTCTTCCTCATCTCGCATTCTTATCCTCTCCTCATCTTCTCTCCTCTCGCGGCGCAATCCCCGACGCATTATTAATCCGTTTGTTTTTATGCTCGTCCTCATCGTGCGCGAAACCTTTCTGACCCAACTCGTGGTTTCCAACCCTTTTCCTATCGATCCTTTTATTCCGCGCGAGCTCGATCGACTATCTCGATTCTGTCGGGTAGTAGCAATGTACACGGATCGGCGGACGAGCGCACGTGAGTCGAAGTCTCGGCACCGACAGAACAGGAAGTCCACGAGTGAAACGAGAAGCCGAGAGAGATTATCTGTTCGCGGCGCGCGAGCGATCGCCTTCAACCTCCGCTGCACGGTTCAGCGCCGCGGTGCATTGAGAACTTACTCTCGACGTCGGTAATCACTCGAGTCATTGGCTACCGATCGTTTGCGAACCGTTATCCAATGTCCAATTAACAAAAATTTCCAACTATTCTCGAACTGACATCAACTTCTTTTCCGTCCAGCCGGAAACCAACAAAAAATTATTCCCGACGATTACCAATGTCCCAATTGATTTCGATCAATGATCGATGACTGTTTCTCCTCGAACTAATTGAGATGACATTGGAAAAAACAATCCAACCGACAGATCAATTTTTGTCTGATTGACACTCCCGAACGTTCGATCACCATCTCAATCGTGAATCCCCTCTCGATTATCTAACACCTGGCGAAGAATCCTCGAGCCCCTTCAGACGCCATATGACTACCGTGAACCCGCGTCGTCGACCGTCGAGGTTTTTCCCTCGACAATATAATCTTCATCGTCTCTTCTTCTGCTTATATGTGTCCTATACCCGAGTCCGTATACCGGGGGACGGCGCGTCATCGGACTAGAGAGAGCTCCCGTAAAGAAATTAATCTCTTGACTCGCGAGAGAGTCCATCGATAGACAGGCAGTGACTAAGTTTATATCCTCGGCTCCTGCTGTCCTTATGGCTCGGAACGCCGGGCATGTTCTCCTCGTGGCGCATCTTCGTCGTCCTCCTCGTCGTCGTACTTTCCTTTCATCGCCCGTCATCGGGACCACTTTGAAACGTCAGTGGGATTCTCCTTGTATCTCTCTGAAACGCGCGAGGCATTCAGCAGGCGCAGGTGGAACGCGGGAAGGGTAAAGGGTTCGAGGATGAGGGCGAAGGCGGCGAAGGAGGACGACGACGACGGGACGAGTAGTAAGGCACTGATTGTGGGCATGATCAGGCAGCAGCGAGGGACCGTCGCACAACACCACCGTCAATTTTACAGCGAAGAAGCGAGTACGCTGAAGCATGCGAGAGGAGCGGGAGGATAAGTGGCGACGAAGACGAGCCGTTATTCCGGTGCCATTTCGGCGTCGCGTTTATGGGGACCTCAACCCGCCCCGTCTCTCGCACCTCCTCATCTGCCCCCGGCGGGTGAAATTTCCGCATTGCGTTCCCATGAGATTCGTCCTCCTCCTCCTCCTCCTCCTCCTCCGCCTCCTCCGCCTCCTCGTCCTCCTCCTCGTGTACATACGCGGACGAGTTCAGCGGAAGAATAAGAAGCGTTATTGTGTGTCATCGCGCCCACAGACAGACGGACGGACGCACACACAGGCACGGAAAAATTCTCGAGAGCAAAGTGTCGCGTGCGTCACGAGTACGGTACAAGATATGCAGAAGAGAATAGAAAGGCTTTTCTCTTCCGCTTACCCGAAGACGTTACGATCTCGAGAGAAGCAATAGTCAATAAAGCGTGCGGTTTAAAGATGAAGAATAGGAAGCCATGAGGAGGAGGCACGGCGACCTCGTAATCTTCTTTGATTGCCTCTACGGTCGCTTCGGAGATCTGTTCTCCATTGTTCTCCAGCCGGGAAGGTGAGGATTTCAACTTTTAAAGAAAATTGTGGTTTTCTTGACACAGAAAAGAAGAAACGTTGACCCTTTCATTTTGGTCTTCACGAAGACAAATAAATGTTATCAACATTTCCATTAAAAAAAAACTCTTTCGAACGAACATCAAGAATTTTGCGAAGCCTGAACCATAAAGCATGTTTGCGATTCTCCGTTCTTCAAGATCGAGCCTTCCCCGGCTGGTTTTCACGTCGTCGAGAATCCACAGCGGGATCGGAAGAGAAACAGATCGGCGGTGTGTCTCACGGGCATCGAAGAGCCATCCGCAGTCGAAGTGCGTCGGGAATGCAATTCACACATTCGTATATATACGCACCTCGGGTGCCCGGTATCCCGTCCGGCGGAGGTGGCAGCTGCGACAGTCTCAGCCTACACAACGTCCGCGGAACGACGGTATCACGTACGTAACATAAGTACGTAAATGCTCTCGTATATCCTCTCGTCAATAGGACGACGAGAAAAGCCGCCCGAGGAATCGACGATCGGCGCAACGACAAGGCCGCGTCTTCGCGACGGTCCCAAAAAAGAGTTTAATATTCTTTTTGTCGAGCGGTAACATCTGCGCCGTGCCAGCGGAGCGGCCACCGCGGCCCCGGTGGAGAAGACCAACGGAAAGATCTCTTCATGCTGACCGATCATTGGATCGTACCGGGATTTATCGACGGTTTTTCCATCGTTCGCCGCGCGCGATTGCCCGGCGAGAGGATCGAGAAAGATAGGAATGGAATCGCGGAAAGGTATCGTGGATATGGAAAAGCGATGCGCAGGTACAGATCAAAGATGTTCCGTTGGTTCTTTATCGGTCTCCGAAGCCCCGTGAGAGATCTTCCGATTCCTGCGATCTCCGGCTCGTTGTCACGCGTCGAGGAACCGGAGGGACCGGAATCGACAGCTACCGAGCGTCAGAATATTCCGCGTGTAGGAGCTAAGATCGTTCACCGAGATCTTGATCGCTTTCGATCGTCGGTCCGCGCAATGCGCATGGAGGAGAGATCCCGGTCCGGATGCCATCGGAGGAACGTGCAGTGCGCGCTCTCCTCGACGGTCTTCCATGGCAGACACGTCCCCCACACGAGGACTTCGACGTGTCAACCGTGCGAGATCTACAATTCTACATTCCACGAGGATCGTCGCGGAGTATAAGAATGAAGGAGCGCGTCGGGAACGCCGACAAAAGGAGGCCGCGCGGGCGCGCACATCGGTCCAGCGGTAGCTTCCTCCAGAAGCCGATGTCGATATAATACCGATGAGAAGATCCCAACAGCAGTAGTCGGGGTATACGGTTGTCCTGGTGGAGGCCGGCTTCCTGAATACCGCAGCGGACAAGAACAACGACGACTTCTCGTTGTCACGGTAGTTCCAGCGCATGGCTACTGCCTATGCGCGACGCTGAACTTCCTTGAATATCTTTGAGCCTTCGGCGAGTTACGCATAGCACGGATGCTGATCGATCACGAGCCGAGTATTCGTAGAGAGAAAAATAGACGTGTAGTATTTCATTTTTTTTTCCAGGGATCAAAAGAACCCCAAAAGACCATACGTAGGTCCGGTGAGCCGGAGCGTTTGAATGCTGGGGCCTGTAATTTGTGCATTACTCGCCACATCGGCGCCCCGTCGAGGTAGATATGTAGGTTACATCCTGGCGTATCGATTTCACTATAAACAAGATTTAAAATATTGCGATTTGGCGGCGGGGCGCAACGATGAATAAGGCAGTACGGAGAATCCTTCGGGTTTCCTTTTGACTTGCAGCGACAAAAATCATTGCATAAAAACAGTGCTGGAATCGGACTATACGGGATGCTCCGTGATTAATTGTATATAAAAAAATTAATTGTATAAATCCGTTATCCTTCGCTTATTCTCCCGTAACTACGATTTAAATGTAAATCGATTCACTATATTACCGTAGGATCAACATGTGAGTAACTTTTTCATCAGCGTGTATCCTGGCGTTATTACGATCGTTTATTTCTTGTCTCGTGATGCGTACAAGACACCACAGACTCGATCTCTTTTATAGAGCGTTAATATGTCTGAACGATGGAATAGATCGCTTGATCGTGCGGCGGCGCGTCGACCTCCCGCGTAATATCCATGATCCATCACTGGTGGCTCCGGCAAATCATAAATCGGAGTGAAACCCGAGACACGGCGGGCGTAGTTTCGATTGATCTTGCCTAAAGTAACGAGCGTCATTCGTCAACGTGTTCAACCTGAAACGGTCTCGATGCTCTTCTGCCTCTCCGCCTTCTCCCGTATACAGATATTACATAGGTTCCGAGAAACGTTCAAGCTTCTCTCCTCGATCACGATACGATTGCGCGAGGACGACAAGGTAGCCGTGAGGAGCGATGATCTTTCACCTCTTCGAGATCGATCTAATATATCGTAAGTCGAATTTGTCGGCAATTATTCCCATCCACCGGACTCGTTGCGTAAACATCGATCAATTACAATCAAATAATATCCCGTTTTATCCGATCCTCTGGACGATTTTTTTAATTTAATTTTTTTATATCATCGTATAGTGAAACCGATTTATCCGGTGAAATAATTAATTAGGCCGTGGCAGTGAATAATCGCCTCTGCGTCGCAGCGTGTCGTGTAGTTAATAAACTTATTTTGGCTTTTAAAAAAATTCAGGATCGGTTATAGACTTAGAAACAAACAAAAAATGGGAAAAAGGGGGCGAGCGGGGCAAAATGGATCGTTTTTGCCTATTTTTTCTCGTTTGTATCAAATGCAAGACGCCGGTCCGTTTTGCCTCAACCTCTTTTGCGGCGTGTAATTTGAATACTTATTCTATCGTCTCGTATCACATCGAAGCACGCGAAAAAATATGAAATTTCGGTAAATTGCAGGCAGGTCGGCCGGCCCGGCCTGCGCTACCAGAGAAGATACTTAACAGTTTCAAAGCTCAGCCCCAGGAGCTACGCCGATGGCACTGCGGTAATACCTATCCTGGACACGATACGGTATATAACCTGGGTACCGACTATCTTCGTATGGAAACTACAGAGAACGGGCGAAACGGTTTGCGCCCGCTGCGTAGCTCGTTAATAACGCGATTATTAGGCCCAGCGCCAACGCCGTTACGCTGTTCGGGATTCAACCTAATTGGCATGGACAATCGGCCACGCCATGAGCCGTTTCGTGTCCCGATGAATTTATCCCCCTTTCTTAGCACCGTCACCACCATCGCCTCCGACATATCTCTCGCCCGCTATAATTCTCACCGAGGGGACTTTCCATCCACTTCCCTCTCCGAAATATCCATTTGAATTACGAAATTTCGCATCTATTCTCTCGGCTTCCATCGGCCAGAGCCCCGACAAATTTTAATTTAATGACTACCAAAAAAGGTAAACTAAAAAAAATTGTATTTTTAGGCAATTTTATAAAATCAAATTTTTAGCTTTTTATCGAGGCCCTTTTAATAATCTCTAACGACGATAAAAATTTGAGACGTCTGTTATTAGACGAGTCAATTCGTTCGAAATTGACACACCGTTGAATGCGTCGTTAATCAAGAGAAACGGTAGTGGCCCGACGCCAAGTTAAAAAAGGAGATTTAGTGACAATTCCATTGCTAGCCGCGACCCATCCAAGTCGAATCCCATTTCATATGCTACGAAATCCGACCTACCGATATTGCAGCATATGCGATGGAACTATATTAATTCCACCCATGTTTATAGTTGAAACAATTCAACAATTGCCCATTGGTGACCTAGCCATTAGTACCAAAAAATGTAAACTACCAAAAAAGCTGTTTTTACACAGTTCTAAAATATCTTGAGATATTTGGTATTCGACGAGTCAATTCGTCCGGAATTGACAAACCGTTGAATGCGTCGTCGATCATGATTAGGAGAGAAAACAGCCGGAGTCTCGAGGAATGTGTGCACGCAAGGGCCTCGGGGGACTGGAAAATATTCAAGATTCGAAGTCTCCCCCGTCGGCATCGCGAGATATTTCGTAAGGCTTTGATCACACGAGTGAGCTGCTCGCATAGAGTCGAACGTGTATGAGATGGGTGCGCGCATTCCCGAGCGTTGTAGGAAGGTGTCCCGCGAGTCTCGAGTGCCCGGCAAAGGGATCAATCACTCGGGGGTTTTCGTGGAGGAACTTGGTACCAAAGCAATGCCCAGAAACAGAGGGACATAGAGAGGGAATGAAGAGGAGGAGGAGGAAGAGTAAAGAAGATACATAGAAACGGATCGCGAGAACGCGCCGTATAAATCGTTCGTTCCCGCTAGAGAGTACGGCGGAAACTTTCGTTCGGGGATCTCTAGAGAGTCTCTGGAACTCGTCCAATGTCGGGTCGGTAGAGGAAAGCGGGGCGAGAATTTGAACGTTCGCCAAAAATCGAGACGGAGACTATAGAACAATCGAGGGAATGACAAATAGACTTTTTTGTTAATTTTTTAAAAATAAAGATGTCAAAATAGCCATCAATTTAATTAATATTTTTTATACCACTCCAAAAAACACCGACGTCGCGACCCACTTGATACGCCTTGGACGTGACACGGATGTCTGCAGGCGAAGCGTGCAATTATTTCCGTGTGGAGTAAAAACAGAACGCGGAGCACGCAAGTCGGAGATCATTAATATCCTCAAAGACATAAATCCATTTTTTTCTCTCCTCCTCTTTGTTTATCATTTTCATTTTCTTGTTTTTTATTTTATTTTTTTTTTCAACGTACAGGAGTTATATACAGGCGGAATGATTCCGCAGAGTAGAAGAATCGATGTGTATCTCGCGGGTGTATTATACGAGTTGCAAAATTTATATTCTATTTGTAAGTGAGTGCTGAGAGTAGGAGTGTGCGCCGGGAGAGGTAGGAGAAAGAGAGTTAACGTGCGATGGTCAATAAAGAATCGAGTCAATCATTCCGAGATCCCGATCTCTGTCGAAGAAGAAGAAGAAGAAGCGAGACGGATAGACGAACGCTGCACAGCTCTCTACGTGTGCGTACGCGGCTCGTCTTTCTCTCTCTCGTACTGTGAATTTATATTTCGATCGATGTAAATTGCAGGGTTGGCGAGTAGCGAGCACGATAGAGGCGGTACCACATGTGAATATAAGGAACAGCTCTTTGCCGCAGCATCTTCTTCTTATTATTCTTCCTTGTCTTCGTCTTCTTCTTCTTCTTCTTCATCTTCTTCTTCTTCGGGGAAGAAGAAGAACTTCACACGTAGGTACTAGATAGGAACATATTGTGCGAGAATTATTAATGGAGGATATATCGCACTTGGCTCTGGTGTAGATATGTATGTATATAGATATATATACTATATAGTTTGAACTTGGTGTACGTATTAAGATGAGAGAGAAGAGAAGCTACTAATTATTACGTCGTTAACGACGCCGCTAGATAGAATGTATGTACCTACTACAAAGATGAAGGGACGTCGTCCGACAGATCTCACGACTCCCTCGAGCACCGAGAATCTTTTTCGAGGTCATCATCGCGTCGATCCTTCGACCTCTTGCCGCGTCGATCAATCTTGTCCGGCCTGACGAGATCTTCTTAATTTTTTATCTCAAATTATCGGCTGCTGTGCCGCACTCTTTGGCACTCTTCCAGATAAGTGGGTAATTTTTTTTTCTTAATAGAAATTCGTAGAAAATACATTTTCATGTATCCCAAATTACTTTTACGTATTTCGTGTTTCGATCGTGGGAGACGCCATAATTAAGGTGGAATAAAAATGTATTATTTTCCCAGTGACCATCAAAGGGTTGAGAGATATAGATGTATAAGCTGTAGACTCAAAAAAAAAAAATGTTTATCGAAAAATAATTTTGATTCTGTAAAATTCACAAAAGTCCTTCCTCTTTAATCTGCAAGGGGACGCGCACGGACGTCGAACGAAATGCGGGGCAGAAGGAGGCGAAGAAGAAGAAGAAGAAGAAGCGCGAGTGACCGCGCGGTGCGACGACCGGCACGCCTGACGGCTTCCAAGCACGATACTAATTAGCAACGACAGATCAAAGGCCCTCGGGAGATTTTACTCCCCCCATTTCGCGTCCTGCTGGTTCTGACTGCGAGAGTCCTCGCTCGAAGCAGAGATCGAATCATGATAACGCCCGCAGAGCGCGGGTCCTCGTTCTTCGCAAAAAAAATAAAAAATAAAAAATAAAAAAAGCCAATAGAAAAAGGAACAAAACACAGAAAAAGTACGACAGTGAACACTGGAAATAAAAAGATAGTTCGGACAGAGAGAGACGGCGAGGAAGCAAAGAACGACAAGGATGAAGAGATTGTGCTCCGACTAAAATTGTTATGTGAACAATACGGTGATTGATCTGTGCCCGCCAGTTGAACGCACGCTATCACAGTGACTACACTATGAAAAACATAACATGAAAAATTCTTCCTGTATGGTTTTTCTTATACGCTAGGGCGTAGTATGATTCTCGATCTTTCAAGTAATTAAAGACGCTTCGACGATTCCATTGCAATATCTTGATGGATGCGCGACAACTGGCTTACTTTTTATATGCCGTCTTTTACTGAACACACGACTATTTTCACTTTACCCACGAGAAAATTGATTTTGTACTATATCAGCCATATATTTATTATATCGCACCCCTACAACAACAGTTTAACATCTCTTGTGGGATTGCCATATGAGTTGTTACCCTGTTGTTCTCAAGGTGCGATATTATATTATAATATATTTAGTTATATAATAGATTTTATAATAATATAATTAATTATATTATTATAAATAGATTTATAATAATAATAAAACACAATTCTTACACGGAAATTGTTTTCGATTGTTAACCCCGTTTTGACCCTTTTTAAGACTAGAGAAAAAGGGGTTACGCATGCGCAAAATTGCACACCTTTTTGCTTTAGCCCAGCAAAAAATGAATTCTCAAAATTAAATGTGTATTTCCAACAAATAATTTTTTTGCATTCTCAAGTGAGATCGTTTCCCTCAAAAGTCCGTCGGGATCTTTAAAAAAATTCAAAGGTCACAACCTTTCAATGCCATTGGTGACAGGATTAATTTTATCCGTGGCCCGCAACTGCTCGCGCGAGCTTCTACAGAAAAAGAAGTTAGCTTATCGCGATCTTCCTCTCTTTCTCTCTGTCTCTTTCTCGAGATCCTCGAAGTTCACCTTTTTTGTAGGATTCATCGTTTTTCCGCATGTTAAACTATTTTCCTTACGAGCGCTCGCTCGTCCGAGACTGAGAATGGCACGGCCGGGGAAGCCCCAGAGGACCCATTACACCGGCACTCTTATCACAGGCCTATCACTGTCGTTCCTTAAGAGTTCATCCCGTCCGTACCGCCGCTGATCTGTTGGTACGAGGTTTGAGATAGATCAACATCCGATCGACAAAACCCCTCTCTGAACCGAGCGAGAGAGAGACGGAGCGTTGTTTCGTGTCCGATAAAATACAGACGGCGACGTAGGCGCGCATTCCTTAAAGAGCACGCGAGCGAGAAGTCCACGTATCAGACTCTACCCTTCTACGGCTGTAATGGCAAGAATGTCGAATGGGAAGGGTCGTTTCCATTCTTGAATGGCGTACCTGTACGCTCGCCTCGAATAAAAGAGCAAAAAATGTGAGGAACAAGAAGACGAGGAGTTTAAAAAGAAAAAACAAAAAAAGAAAAACGACGAATCGAATCGAAGTGGAACAAACGTTCGAGAGCATTCACTCCGCCACGTGGGACTGCGCTGGGTGCGTGAAAGTCATAAAAAAATTAACCAACGAAATAAAAGTATAGAAAATAAATTCGTCTTCGTAAATCTTGAGGGTCGTGTAAGTGATATTGATTCCCGAGGAGGATTAACTCGTGGGCGCCGGGAGGTGAGTGTAAAATAAAATTAAAAGGAAGCCATGATCGAGCGTGACAACGACGACGAGGACCAAGGAGTTGTAACAGAAAGAAATAAAAACAAAAATAAAAGAAGACCGAGCTTGCTTTCGGCGGCCGGATCAATTTCAAGAAGAAGATTCCGGTGGTCCTCGTCGGATCGTTCGTGATCCCGGGCGGTTCGGGGGGCTCTTGATCCTGTGGTACGTAGAGCTCTACGCGCGGCGATGGAGATCGAAAGATCGAGAGGACAGTGGGGGAGCGTTCCGACTGACGAAACGATCGAGGAAGGATCTTTGAGGGTAGAACCGAGACGCTGCGTCGGTGAAGTGTTTCTGTCGGATTGTGGGTGATCGGGGAGGATTTCCGTACGCGGAGCATATAATGTTTCGGCGTCGGGATTAAGACGGTGCCTCGCCGGAGTTCGAACATTGATACTCCGGAGGCTGGCCCCGAATTGACAATTGACACGAAAAATATAATGATGGGATGGAACCGACAGCGTTAGGGGCGCGGTCGGTGTGTGACTTCGGCGGTCTCCCGAGTCAAGCAGCTTTACTTGCGTCCAGTAGATGGATGGGTGACCGCTTAGCCCCACACCGGCTTGCACATCGAATGTTGGGCGGCAGGCCAGTTTTTCGGAGTTCTTGATGTTGAACCATCGAGGAATCAGAAAAATATAGGGCCGTCTGTTCCGACACGGGTTTTCCGCAGTTTCGCCGTGTCCTCGGCAAATGCGGTACAGTGTAGCTAAGTCGGCTGCGGGCGCACTGGAAGTTAGGTAGCTTAATGAAGTGCGTGGTAGGGAGTGATAGGGGGGAAAGGGACGGGTTACGTAAAAACCCGAGGAGAGTATACGATGGAACATACAAAAATAAAAAAAATATAATGATCGGATTGAGGAACCAAAATAAAGAGACGTTTTTGTTCTCTTTGCAGACATTCAATCGCAGTGCATAGTTTTCGAGTTGGCAGGAGTCAAAGTGTATTTTCTACCCAGCCTACACGAAAGGGTAGGCAGTGAGAGGTCTCTCAGTTGACGTCTCGTTCGTCCGATAAAGAAAGTAAAAAATAAAAAATTCCCAGGTATTCGCATTTTTTCTTCCGCGTAGACATCGCGGGCGAGCACGTCGATATCTAGGCGAGAAAAAAGCGAACAATCGCCTCTCGCCTACGCGAGTGTCTCCCAACCGAACGATTGGAAAATACTCGCCCGATAGCCTTCGCCAACGACAAGTCACCGTTCCGTTCGGTAATATCCACGCAGCGAAAATTCCTCCGAATTACGTCGTCAGCTGACACTCTCGGCACCTTGATAAAAAAAAAAAATCACCGATAATTTATTCTCCCGTATAGCATAATAAAAAGTAAGCGAAAAATGATTTTTTAATGAATGCACAATCTCTTAATGACCAAAGACAGCCGAATCCAAACTTTATCTCCACTAAAAACCAAATTTTATTTTCTGGCGAACATACTTTTTTAATAGTTCATTCAAGTTATATTCTTTTCCTTTTTTTGCCTCGGGACATCCTAACTAACGGGAATGGATCTGCGAGACGGAGAATACGCCGTTTTCAGAGTCGTTCTTTTTTTTCTGATAATTTGCGAGTTGCCTTGGGGACGTTACCGTTTCGGAATCGCTCGGTCGTTCTTCGCCACTTTTGCGTCGAGTCACCTCTCAAGTCTTCGGGAGTGCTCGCCGAAGAAAAGAAATGCGAGCGTTAACGTTACGGGTATCCCCCCCGGAGCCGCGAAACGGCAGCCCAGAGGTCTTTTTCCTTGGACCATGGACCGCGCGGGATGCTGGACTTTGCCGCGGCTCTTTCTCGGTTGTAACGGAGCTCGGAACACGTGTTTACCATCGCTTTATTGTTGCAGCACTTTCGGCACTCATTCTTTTTTTTTGGGTAAAATCTCTCTTTTAATTTTTTTGTTTTCTCTTCGGGGCAAATATATGCAAATCTCTGTCCCGCCGCGGCGTTCCTCACGCGAACGAACCTCTTCTCCACTTTCGAGCAGAGCCATAAGCCATTTCTTCTTCATTCGTACATCTGCTTATGTGGAACCGGAAATCTTCGACTCCGAGTCCGAAACTCAAAACCGGAACCGCAGGGCAAAACTGACCAGTGAGACTTCCATTCGAGATGAAACTTTTTATATATGTCACGTATAAAAAGATTGTAAAATCAGGTTCGTTTTGCCCCGATCTTCTCTGCTCCGGGGGAAGTGATAACAATACTGTTTCGAGAAATTATGAGCGATAAATTTACCGCTGCCATTGTCTCGGTGTAACGAGGCGAGAGCAATGAAAGTCCGACGGACGTTTCAACGTAATGAAAGGGTTAAGCTTTATCTCGGGCACCCACACGACCGGAGTTGCGCAGTTTGCAATCAGAGCGAGAGGGCAGACTCGTGATAAATCTCTTCTACATGGAACCGGACGTGTTTTCATTGTCGAAAGGATTATTATTCGCGCGGTATCGGGATCGATGTCGGACGCACGGGCTCGCTGTCCTGAATATATATTTTTTTTATTCGCTAGATCACGAATGAGTGTCGTCGAATTTTTTTTTACCACTGAATTATTTCGATAATTGAATCGAATCTCGTATCTTTCGCAGATTCCCAACGAACAACCCTTTACAAATTTTTTTTTTTGTAATAAAAAAGATCCATCCGCCTGGATTAAATACAGAGAAAAATAAATGTGCTCGTATACCCCGCGCGGCCATAATAATGCGAATCACGGATGGAATTATTAAATATAATAACGAAATGAAAAGCAACGATGCTTCGTTGCATCGAGAGTTTGAGATGCGATATACGTGGCGTGATCACAGGGAACCGAGAACCCCTCGATTCGAACCCGCGCTATACCCAGTAGCATCCTTCTCATCGTCGCTCACGTCCTCGTCATTACCACCGACGGGGTTACGCTTTCTTAATTTCGCCTGGTGGATTCTCCCGGTTGAATCTTCGCGATCGCGCGCGAGCGAGCAAGCTTCGGTGCGCACAGTAGTCGTCATACTCGTCTGGTCCCGGAGGCTTCGCCACCACGGTACGAAGAGGGAGGTAAAATTTATACCGGCTTTCGGTTGGTTTATCCATATACATATACATACATACATATGTGTGTGTGTATATATATATATATACATACATATATCGCGTGAGACGGGTAATCATCGGTGGCGAGAGGGTAGAGAATACGCGGTTCGGTTTGCTGTAAAAGTCCCTCGGAGCCCACGCTCCTCCGATGTACCATGAACGTGTAGAGTAACGAAAGTACGTAACTATAACCCAACCGTACACTATAAAATATTACGTTTACGTGCGTACGTAAGTTAAAAGTCTCGGAGGAAAGAGGAAGGACGTCGATTATTATCTTCTCCGCGGCATGCGGGACGGGTGAGGGATGCTGCGGGTCTCATCTCCGAGAGCGAGTCCCTCATGCACTTCTCCCAGCCTCTCTCGTATATGCATTCACCCGTTGATGCACCCGGGAGTTATAATGCCCAGCGCCGATTTCGCGAACGTGACGCGCGTGTCTGAGCGGAAGGCGCGTGGTGGATCCGGTAATGAGTCTGCCGGACTGACGAGGGAGAGAGAACGAGAGAGACAAAACGAGACGATCCTGCGATCCATCGATCGACGGTCTAGACGCACCGGTGCGGAATCGCGAGTGGGATCGAACGTACATTCGATTTAATTTTTTTATAATCTAGTTTAATTATCGTATTTTTAAGAAATTGTTCGACGAATCAGCACTAAATTTGTCTGAAATCTTCGAACGATGGATATTAATTTTTGAGAATTTTAGTGAATTTTTCGGCGAAGGATTGTTCGAAACATTATCACGTTTTTCACTTTGCGAAGATTACTTTTTCACTTTGAAAAAACGTGGCGAATGAGAATTATAGAGAAAAGAAAAAAGAAGGGCGCACGTAGTAGCGAAGGGTGAAAAATATACTGCAGCCGAAGGGTCCTTGTGCAGCATACCGGACGGCAAGAGGAAGAAGAAGGAAAGGGGAAAAAAGAAGAGCGAGGATAAGAGGAAGGGAGAGCCCAGGCGAGGAGAAATTACCCCCGAAAGAAATTACGGGCCTTGGACGCGTAGGGCTCGAGGGCGTGCGAAGGTCCGAGGGACGTGGCCGGGCAAAACGAATAAGCGTCCAAAAGAATAATAAAGAGTATGAGGTAGGTGGAGAAGGAAGCTTACGCCCGATAAACACGTGTAGCTTTTAGCGAGGCATGCCCGAAGATCTTATCGCTTTGTAAAATATGCCCTCGGGAGACAATATTAACTGCTTCTCGTGGTGCTCCCTGCTAAAAAAAACAACAAAATTCATCCCGCCCTCGCACACGTTTCGGCGCCGCTTCCATTCCGTACGCGCTATTAGCTCCGTTTCCTCGCACCCCTCTGTTCTCAACACACGTGTAAGGCAATTCATGAAACTCAATTCAGAGGTTTTTAACCCGAAATGCTCGGGATGCCAACGGAAATTTGTTTTCTTTTTGCCACAAGGTGAATAATCAAAATAAAAACATTGCCGATATTCGTAAGATTTTCCGTATATCTGTGGCCAGTAAGATCTTCAATCATTTTTTAGGTGCCCAGTAGAAAAACCGATTTGTACATTTGACAAACATTTCTTCTCCGCAAATGGCGCAACATTTTTTTTTATATTTCAAAATTACACAGAAGACAGGGGTTGGCAAAATGTTGTATTCAAATAATTAGATTATCTGTTATAAAATTAAAATAATTTTTTTCATCACTCGGTGCGGAAATGGACACTTTTCCGCGGGCTTCGCGTGCGTAAAACCGCCATTTTCGCACCTTGTGATGAAAAATTTCTTACGTCCCTCGTGCGAAACACTTTTTCTAACTCATGTCATTACAGCTCTCGCCTTCGGCTCGTGCTGCGAACTCACACTCGTTAGGAAAACGTTTTTCGCCCTCGTGGAGTAATGTACTATTTTTTTCGACACAATAATGTGCCAAACGATACAGTGGACCATGTGTTCGTAGATTCAAGAAAGTTACAAAACAGCTGCCCTAACAAGCCTCCGAGACGACGACGTGAAACTTGAAACAGCAAATGGAGTCATCCAGTGCTGATCGGGCTGATCGAAGGAATAACATCCTCTCTCTTTCCCGACAACTCGAGAGTCGTTATGTACGAATACTTATACATAGGAGTTCTGCTTCCCGCGGTGCAAGACCGCGGTGATATCGACGTCGCGGATCTCGGGAATCTCAGGGTGCAATTCGCTCGAGGTAAAACTTCGGAGGCCCCGAATGACTTACGGACCCGTTCCTCCTTACTGATGTCATTGCCGAGAGCCGGCGCTATAAGTATTATTATTATAGGAACGTAGCGCCTCCCTCGCCGCCCCCTCGGCATCCACGCGAGAATGCGACTCGATTATCCCGCTGATTATTCGGCACGAGAAAAAGGCTCTGGCTTCTTTGCACTTATTCTCAGACTGCTGCTGTTGAACCTTTTTCCCCCGGGTCGAGTCTCTCTCCCTCTCGGTTGTGCGAGAGAAAAAAACTCTTGATGACGCTCTGCGGGAGAGATTCCCTGATTTCTCGCTATACGTACTCCGGCGCTGATGTCACCGAAAGATCGGATTTTTTGCGGTACAAAAAATAAATGAAAATAAATATTAAAAAAAATAAAGAAAAAATAAATGTCGAAAATAAGAAAAATCTTCGGACTATCGTATCGATAAATATCCGAAACTCGTTTCCGACTAAACTCGACTATCTTCTCGGTCGGAGAAGCGCTCCTTTACCCCACGTTCGAGGCTCTTCTGGAGAGAGAGAGGAAGCACGCCAGGGCAATACGGTATACAAATTATATTGAGCCCCTACAACGCGAGACACTGATTTTAACGGGCCCGTAATTTACGCGAATCGCGTGTGATTTTTCTGATCCTTGCTCTCCCGAAGATCCGGATCCACGGGCATCACGACACTACGCTACCGTTCTCTTATCCTCACCGTGTTCTCGCGAGTGTATCCTTTATTTTCCTTTTCTCTTTTTTTTTTAATCCACCTCAATGAGGCAGTCGCGCTGCCCGGAGGATCTGGTGCTGGATAAGGAATAAAATCCTTTGCCGATTGTCGAAGGAGGGAATTAAGTTTGTAGAAGATGTTACTGCTCTCGTGCGGATTACGATATTGAAACTAAAAAAAAATAAAATAAAATAAAAATAAGGCTGTCAATTAAATTTGCCCAGCGTTTCGTTCACCGTTCGTCAAAGTTCTGTTCCATTGATCAATTCTGATTTCGTCTCAGAGAAAAAAAATGTTTTAATGCATGCATTTCCACCTCCACTAAATCCCCCATTTTCACTTCTCCCTATGCCACAGAGCCCCCCAGAGACGTGAGGGAATTGTTTTCCGGAGTGAATCTCGAGCGGGTTTCGCGCTTTAGCAGTCGTTGAAAAATAAATAAAAAATAGAAGAGGGTACTCCTGCACTCGAGTAGACGGGAGCGATGAAGATGGTAAAGCTTGTCGTTCATTGTCCGCTCCTTCTGTTGTCGGTTGATGCCGAAGGTGCCAGTTAGGCCTTTCCAGCGAGAATTTTACAGTCGAGAGACTCGAGAGAAGACTGCTGGCAGGTGGAGGCGGCCAAGTTACGCTCTTGGTACAACGTATGCGCGTTTCAACTGTACCCCACACCAGCATCGAACGGTGCGGTTGGAAGATAGAAATCCGTGCTGCCACAGCCTACATAGAATCTTTCTCTGTGGAGAGGAGCTCCAGCGAGCTTTCGCGATTGCTCTCGGCTCGGGCCATCCGCGCGAAGGATGATGACCGAGCATGCCGGCGTGAGTCTGCTTCTTTTACGCGTTCATAATTGAGATAATCTTTATATACCGAGAGTGAAGGGAGGCGGCAATAGCGTGGAGGGAGGAAGGAGCGAGAGGAAAGAAGACGAGGACGGTCGGCTATGGTAGGTATGTCGATTCTTACAATCGGCGACTTCCTTCGACCGATCCCCCGTTACGGCCGACACCACGACCGGGTGGTTCTCTCGGTACAGCGTTTCTCTGCTTCGTTTTCCATCTCCGCTTCAAGACTTTCATATCATATTCGTCAGAGTTCTTTTGGCTCAATGCCGAGAAACGAGCGCGTCCGGATGACTTTTAACGGTTAATGTGCGGTAATCGAAGTCTCTGGCCGCGAAAGAAGTTGCGCGCGTCGGCGAACTTCTCGGAACGCTGCATCGGCTCGGTAGTACGCATAGGACAGGATTGGTTGAAGCTCACGGAACCGCGAAGTACGTTTTATACACGTCATACGTCAGCCTACGTAACTCGGACGATTATTTATGCCACCGCGGAATGTTGAGAAGCCGAGAGAGAAGACGGAACCTAATTTTTTTTTGTCGCTCGTCTGAGAAACTTCGTTCGTTCATGGATCACCGGGTTCTCGATCATGAAACCTTCAATCACTCTCTGCTGTCTTCGTGCATCGTGTTTGAGGAAAAAAATGGCAGTGATTTTTTGCAGCGATTGTGTGCGCGTTGGTTGCTGAAGCATAGCCGATATAAAATGTAACTTCACTTTGGAGCGTGTAATTTTAATGGTAATTAGGAATTTCAATCAACTCCAGTGGGTTTTTTTGGGCGTTGGCGCCAGTTCTCGGTGCGTGGCACTGAGTAAGTGCCTATGTGGTTCTTAGTGCGAGTCTCTGTGGGGACGTATGTATCTCCAAGTGTCAAAATGTCCAACGATTTCCAGGCAAAGTAAAACGACGTCGAGGACAAGGGGTGCAGAACTTGTTTCAAGTCAAGTTTGAAGTCATTTTCATTCAGTGAAATGAAGCTTGAAGATAACAAAGATACCGCAATGAGTGAACCGGCTCCGTGGTAGTTTCATGGCGTCATTATCCCGTGCACGTTGCTCGTTTGCAGTACGACAATAAAATAAAAAATAAAAAGACAGATGGAATAAAAGGCGAGAGAGGAGCTCCCGCGCCTTATCTAGATCGTATTGTCCGGCTGTCCGGATCTATCACCTCCCACAATGGGTATCGCATCAGGGTGCAGAGGTGTAATCGGTCCGGTATCACAACTCTTCTCCATTGCCACCGACAAAGCGGCCCGAAGACTCCGGGCCGCAGCTATGGGGGCCCCTCGACGTATTCTATTACCCTCGAGACGATCTCGCGCGCGCGCGAGCTCGCGGCTCTCGCTCCGAGACCGTAGTTAAAGTTGATCGTCCGCCGCGTCCGGCAACTCTCTCGAGAGAAGATCTCTCTCGACGAAGAGAAAGAGGAGCTGCGCGGAGCAGCAACGCCCAACATCAGCCCCCGAGATCTCATGCCCTCGGACTTACCTATAGTGGACGCTCCGAACTGACACGCGTCAGTTTCATCTTCGGCGTTCAACGCGGTCCGCTTCGAACAAAAGTAGAAAAAAATAAAAGGAATCTCTTTAATTACCGCAGTTAGGTCAATGTCGATGTGATATTTGTCCAGGGATACTCGATATTTATTTTATCGTAAAACAACACGAGATTTAGAGAATACCGAGAATAAAAAATACGGTGCAGACACGTAAGTTTTTATGACAAAAGCGACATTCGCGCTCACACGTCAAACCTATCACAGTGATGAACTACAAATTCGTTCAGCGATCGAACAGAATATATTTAATTTCGAAAAACTGACCAAAGGATTTTTTTTTTGGCTGATGATTGTTCGACATCCGAGTAATGAATTATATGAAAATAAAAATTGACAAAAAAATTTGATAAACAGGCTGAATAGGAGCAGCTTAGTCGGGTTCGATCGACGTTCTTATCCATCGCTTTGTTCTCGGGAGACGTACGCGAGATAGGTGGTGCATGCTGCAACGCTTGGTCCGTAGGCCAAGGGAGCCAGCGAAAGAGGCGAGGCAGCTGCCTCGGGAGATGCGCGACGTGGCTCCCGTACGTGCAACCGTCCAGTGGCTCCCAACTGAATACCATTTAATTCGCGTACGCCGGAGAAGTGATCCCTCCTACCTACCGTTTCCAACGCGAAACGATCCAATAATCATAGTACTCAACGGGAAAGTGCAAAAGTTGCGAAACTTCAGCTACTCGTTGCATCGAGTTACACGGGGATTCTCTGCGATGTAAACACTTTCTTGCGGTTTCGAATTCCAGTAACGAGGAATATGAAAATCGTTTACCATGCTGGATGCTATAATTCAAGGTCGATCTACCGTTTAACCCTTAGAAGCATATCTTTCCACAAACGGAACATCTTTTTTGCATGAAAAACGAGATACCGCAAAAAAAGGGTTAAGAAAAATTTGAAAAAAATCTCGAAGGAGCATATGGACCATCCGAAGATGCCATGAAAATTTGAAAATGATTTACCCAGTCGTCCGGAAGATACAGTTTTAATGTAGCGGCAATCGGCGATTTTCTTAACCACAGAAAATATCCCGCATGGATTTGGCGGACCGTAGGCGTTTCGGAGCATGTAATTTGTGCACCGTTTGCACCATTATCAAGCCGACATGTGCACGATTATTGCACCATTACCAAGTCGACATGAACCCTCGACAACCATATCGCTCACATTTTTTTTTCTTTTTTCCTCTTTTTCGCTACTTGAAACCTGCTTGTGAACTCTGTGTTTCTAATCAGTATATTACTTCACTGCTATATTGTACTTTGCCCCATAGCTCGCTAGGGCATTAATAAACAAACAAATCAAATCATATCCTGCCGTATCGATTTCATTACAAACGGGCCAACAAATGTCCATCCCACTCGAAGAACCACGTCACCGAAGTCACAATTGCCAATACGTTTTAAACCAAACTTCGCGAAACTCAACCTCCACCCGAGTCATCCAGATTCAAAAATTCCTTAAAAAAAAAAAAGAAACGAACCAACTCCGAATGTTCGGTTTCAACCGGCTCGCGAATTCGATCTGCCCGAATGAGAACCACGATGATTGGACCCAATTACAGGTGGCGAGGGCGACTCCGCGGTGGACGTTCTTGTGTCTCTCCCGCGGGTGCTCCCCGTATTGCAATTCAGGGATCCCGTATAGTGGTGTAGCGGCTTTGCGCCGTATTGAAGTCCCACCGCTCGTACGTACGTTAGCGATTCTCTCTCTCTCGATGGTTCTCTCCGGTGGAGAGAGAGAGAGAGAACCCGTGCAAGGTCCGCGCCCGCTACTCGCTCGTCGTACAAGCTTGCGTGTTCTTGGCAGGTGTATACACGTATTGGCCTACCTTCGGCCAAACCACCATCTCCTCCTCCCATCTCGGCCACCTCCTTCGCGACTAACCGCGACGACGCCTCCTTCTCGTTTCTCTCCGGAGACTCTCCTGCTCCCGGGTCCTCTCCTTCTCTGCTTCGCCGCCCGCACCAAGGAAATTAAGCCCCACTTAACTCGCTGATTATCGTTGTCACGTACCGGAGACCGCCATCTCCTCTCCTGCCCGACGTCTCGCCTCCTCGTTGTCGTCGTCGTCCATGTGCCCACACATACACACCGTAGGGTACGCAACCGACGTGTCTACCTGTGCATTAAACACGTACTATGAAAATAAGTCACGAACCGGTGTTCCCGCCGAAGAAATAAAGAGTCGGTGGACGATAAGAGATAGAGGGGTTGGGGGGTAGAGACGGGAGTCGGAGGCTTTTTTGTACCGAGCATATAATGAGATAGATTCGAAGCAAAGACAAGTCACTCGAACTAGGTGAATGTTGATTGGGAATAATTAATTTCCTACGTAATTATGGAATTATTAATTCAATTGGCAGCGTCATTACCGATAGGCGAGAGCTAAAACAAATGCGCGACGGTGACATAGATCTGATAGCTGCACCACCGATGGTGTTTCCTTTCAGACCGCAACGTTCACTTCTGACATAGGCGCGGAAAGGCTGGACTGCTTGTTGATTTTTCTGTTGTATTGTTTATCGCGGAGTTGACGTGCAGAAATTGAGACATATTGCATTTTCACACTGAGAGAAGGATCTAGTAAATATGACTATATCGCTTGAGAGATATTACCATGACACATAGTTGTTGGAAACTGGGGCGCCACGTATGGTAGGAAGTACACGATGTATGCGAATTTTTCGTAGATATTATGGTAAAAATTCTTGGAAAATCTGAGACTTTCCACCATAAGTAGCGCCTCAGTTTTCTTAGATGATAGGTAGTTTTTACTAGATTGTTCTCTCAGTGTAGGACTTTTTTGGGTAATCCTGGAGACACGGAATTTTTTTTTATTCCTGTATTCGTGAAGTGGCGTGAAGTGGCGTGAAGTGGTGTGAAGAGGTCTATCGCCTAGAATAATAGCTACGGGGGAATGTAAACGACATGTTTACCGAAGCGAAATCAGTTACGAATGTAGATAAAAATGTATCGGACATTGAGGTGAAAAAATGATTATTATTATTATTTTTGTGCGGGGAGCGGTCAATCAGATTCGCCGACGTTGAAGTTCGAAGTTGATGTTCGTGAATGAAAATAAAAAAATAAAGAAATAAAAAAAGATGCTGAAGATATTGCGTGACGTGTGTGCGCAAGACTGGAAAACGACGAAGCAGACGGGAGCTATAGTTTGAGCAAAGCAAAACAGAAGTGGGAGAGCGGGAGAGAGGCGTGCACCCGAGGGTATATCATCCACCGGGCCATAATGAATTCCACCCTCAACGCGGTAATCACGGTTGAGGCTCACAATCAGGCGAGACTCCGGGCGCTCGCGAGGGTATAGTATAAGGGCCCGAACGCCGCCGCCGACGGGTACTGCATAGCACTTAGGGCCTTCTACGTGCTCTCTCTCTTTCACCCTCCCTCCCTCCCTTTCCTTGCTCTTTCACGAACGGAATATTCTTTGCACGAGGTAGCCATCGTGGCTCCTGCAGCGCGTATACCCAAGTCGCAGAAGCGTGTATATCTATACATATACATATATAGTCGGTGAAACTCTTGTAACTTTGAAGAGTTCAAGCTTCAGTTTCGAGTTAATAACATCCCGCCTAACAGTAAAACTTGACATTTTTTCATATTTCAATAAATAAAAAATTATAATATATACCATTCCAATGCAAATAGAATTTTATGAAAATCTTAGAGCGTTAAAATCTTCGGACAAATATATCGACAGCTTATTAAGCGAGATAAAAAAATAGCGATAGTCGTCAAATAGCAAAATGCGCTGGAATAAAAAATACTAAATTTGATAATTAGTCGATAAAGGTATAAAAAAATGAATGAATAAAAAAAAATAAAAATTTCACCGATTGACCGTTGTGGTCCAGCGAGGTGATCTTGGCACGGAAGAGAAAGAGAGAGAGAGAGGGAGAGAGAGAGAGAAAGCTGGTTGATGCCGTTGGAACCGCGAAGCAGTGCAACGTACGCTATCATTAGGTGAAGCAAGAGAATGAGGGTTGAGCCACGGTAGTAGCCCGAGACGATGGATGGATGGACGTAGCAGACTCTCGTCGGTAGCCCCGACTCGCGCCTCCGGCAGCTCTCGACCCTTTTATATATACAAAATATATATATATGTACATACATATAAACTCATGTGATAGTATGTAGAGCACCTAGTGGTCTCTCCGGCACGTATTATAGGTGCTGGACATCCCTTCACCCTTTCCCCCTGGCTTGACTCTTCTCCGGAGGATCCTCCTACTCCGACGATTTATACCCACGCACTCCGGTATGTCGCTCTTTTACCCCTTTACCCTCCCTCCTCTCTCTTCTCTCCTTCTGTCTTTCCTTCGCGCGGATAATCATCATTCTCTCGTATATCCCCGCTGACCCAACCCTCTTATTTTCCCTCATACCACAACCCTCTCCACGCTCTTCGTTTCTGGTAGCACCGAACAGCAGCCACAAACTCATGAAAGTGCTGCTGATGTTACTGCTGTACGGGTTCGTTTTTTTTCATTTTTTTTTACTCTCGATAATATTCGTGGAAGCATTCTAGGCCATGTTATGCGGAGGAGGTAGCGAGCGTGCATTCCGCGCTCGGTGCAAGAAAAACTTTGAGGGCTTCTCCGGTCTTCACCGGCAAACTGGCGGAAGAGGAGAGAAGAGGAGAAAACAAGAATGAATAAAGGAGAGCAGGGAGACCGAAGAGAAATGTATGAGCCACTCCATATCAAGCGAATCACCGAATCTTCATCGCGACATTTTTTTTAACCTCTGGATTGCACATTTATCAAGAAGGATGTTGGGGAAATTCGAGAAAAATGTGTGTCAGGAGGAAGGAAAAAGAAATTCTATCGTTATTTCGTGCGGCGGAGGGGAGGAGATGATTTATAAGTTTGTGATTGTTAAAAATCTGCAATAATTCGTCGATATTCATTAAACATGAAAATAACTTTGTGAAAAGTGCAGAAAATATATTTGGACACTGGGTGATAACGGGTTGGCCGATTTGACGTGGAATGCCTTATATGTACGAAACTGATGTTGCTCCGCTGCCGGTGCGGAGAGATAGCCTTCGGCCCTTTTTACTCGGAATTTTTTGTTCTTCCCGGGAGCGAAACGAGGCCCACCTGTAGGTACGAGGAGGGCGCGGTGCGTCGACGCCCTAATGCACCTTTGGGGGAACTCGCGGACTCGCGCGCGGGCGAGGGTTTGCATTGGTATAGTTGCCGAAGACACGAGAGGGAAGATGCAACGGGGAATTTCGTCGGGACTGCAGGCGTTTGCGGGCGCGCGCGCGCGGGCAAAAGAGTTTGAAAAAAGCCTCGAGGTGAATAGCGTGAATATACACGTGAGTTTCGGGGCTTTCAGATTCAGGCTTTTGGAAGACCGAGACGCACGCAATATACGCAAATATCCCGTTTTAAGACTGCACACGCCGCAACGGCAACTAAAATTTACGTTTGTATTGGTATTTTTTTGGTCACTTTTTACGCCGGTGTGTTGCACTATATATTTTGCATATATGGCGAAGAACGCGCGTGGCTTCGGGCTGTCGGAGCTGATGTTTTGTACGCGTGTGTGTGTGCTCTCGTTCGCTCGCGATTTTCTTCTGTCGGGACTGACTCGACCGAGTAACCATCCTGATGGCTCGCTGGCGGCAAAGATCGGCAAAAGTCGAGCGAGCTCTTCGACAAGCTTTTGCTGGATAAAGGGAAAGGAAGTACAGTAGGATCTCGCGTATCGTGCGCGAACTGTATTTCGCTGATCTCTTCCACAGGCAAAAATATTTTTGACGATATCCCGGTAAAAAAAAGCGATTTATTTATTTTTGATCGATATGAAGAAAATAAATCACGTTTTTAATCCCAAATCGTCGAATCCCTCCTTACCCAGGCAAACACAATTATAAAATAACATAAACCATTTTTTCATCGCGTATCATCGAAGTTCTGAACGACGCAAGAATTTTTTTTTTTTAATAACAGAGGTTAACTTCTGAGCCGTTCGACTGTAGATCGGCAGTAGACCCGAGGGCTCCCGGGATATTATCCCGGAGATCGTGCCTCGGTGGATCGAAGGCGAAATGCTAGACAGAGACGAAATGAGATATGATCGTAAATATAGAACGCAAAGACCGGTGTGTTTATACGATGCTACTGCCGATCGTCACGATCGGAAATCTCTGCCTTGGCATGGCGGAGATTGGTTTATTACACTATACAAGCCCGGTTCTCCTATACCTACGGTAAACTTTCTGCCGTGCACGATCCAGAATCATTCAAGACCTTCGTCGTTCGTTCATTCATAATGCACGCTATACGGTGAAGGTAAATTTTTCTTGTCCTCCAGGGATATTTATGTTCAGGAGTAGAACCGTGCAGGACGATGCACGAGAGAGATCCGAGAGATCTAAGAGTGCGAAGGTGGTGTATTATCATCCGAGGCAATTCTCTTTCTCTCTCGGGCACTCTGCGCCATTCCAGACGTAGACGAGACGCCGGGTACATATCGTCTGAAGCCGAGAGTGGAGGATCGTGTGTGTCATTAACAATCTCTTCCTCTATCTCTATATTTTCATCCGCCTCGAGAGAGAAGTCGGTGGAGAGCCGAACGTCTCTCGACCGGCCAAAGCTGCGGACAGCACGCGACAATAGTACCGAGAATTTCTTGCGTGTGCGATATGTGTGCCTCGCGCACGTGCGCCGAGGATATCGCCAAGGGGAATAATAAGAATGAGAAGTACCGAGACGTTGAAGCAAGCGGACGAAAACGGTAATTAAGAATAATGGGTTAGCTAATGGTTTTAACGAATGGAACAATGAACAGGTGGGAGGGCGACAGGGAGAGACGGACATTCCTTCCGAAGAGGTCGGAAAGTTTGGTCAGCGAGACGTTATCATCTTTTTTTTGTATGGAGATGTTTTCAGGAAGGTAGTAAAGTAAATGTCCGTATTCCCGATCATGCTCCCTTTACCGACCATTTCGGCGTATAACGTCATTTACGAGGTAGCCAATGCATAAAAACGTTTATTAGTGGTCTTGAAATATTCAGGAATTTGTGTCATGCGAAAGCGGTTTCTTAGAAGTAAGGTTAAGGATTGTCGATCGCGTAAATAGTAAATATTTCGGTAAAAATCCGTTGTTAACGAATAATTCGAGCGTTAAATGGTTAATTGTTGTTCGGTTTACATATTCCGAAAAAAAAACAGTCGGAAAAACTTTTTTTTCTAATTCGCCGGTGGAGATTGGGTACAGAAAAATGCTTGCCTGCCCCATTACTATACATGTAAACGTCAGTTCATTTTCACATAACCAATAAAAATTTAATAAATTTTCTTTTGCTAAAACGTTGAGGCTAAGTGTGTAAACAATGCTGTAGATTTCATGTTCGAAGTCTGGATTTATATTTATTTTTTCTTTGTAACCTCGGTCATTCGTGCTGTAAAAAAAGGTGGTCGGTAATGGGGGCCATGCCCGGTCGGTATTTGACACAGCTGGTTGGTAGATGGCACATGCACTAGTACGGCTTTATTACGCTTTATATAGGAAAATACTTGACGAAATGGATTGAGTCTACGATTTTTGGAAAGTGTATGGTTAAAGCTATCGTTTGATGTGAAAATCATCCTCGAATTAACTTTTGTTATGTTTGACAACACCATTCTTTTCCCCGGTCGGCCTTATAGGGGTCGGGAATAGGGACATTTACCTTAAATGATGGCAAAAATGAGATAGTTTTGGAGGATTTTAATAATGAATGATTTAAATATTGAGTACGAACTGTAAAATCGGCAACGGTGTATGCGATTGATTATCCCAATGGTAACCACGCCTCCAGGTAAATTTCTTGACTAACGCTTTATTAGTAATCGATAGAATATGGAAAGTTCCCAGATCTTGGGAATATCGCTCAGGGCTTCGAGTTCGATTTTATAAAACGCTCGCGAGGGAAAGTCCAAATCGGGATGGGAAATAATGAAGAAAAAAAAGAGAATCGAGAGATCGTGTGAGCTGCGAGGGCAATCACGAGGATAGGCGGCGTTGGCGGCACTTTGCCCCTCGCTCTTGGGATGACGTACGATTAAAAAAAAAATCTCATTTTCGTTGCACCTTGCGAGAGCCCGATGAGGAGAGGGCGACGCCCGCCAGCTCGACGGTCTGAATAATGTTTTCTCTCGAATAGCATGGGCGTGTCACGAGACTGGCAGCCTCGTAGATTTTAGCTGGAGGTAGAGCGCGAACACCGTCAATTTCTATAGTATATTACGATCCCACAGTCTTATACCATGTTCATCAACCGTTCATCAACAATCAACATTTAATC
>JAPYZC010000636.1:0-68505 GCA_030522665.1 Ichneumoninae sp. A BG-2022a | reverse complement strand
TTCATGCTCGGGATATTTAGATGCGATTGTACTAATAATATCCGCCCCCAAACTAAATACGCGCGTTATTCATTCGCCCGGCCGTTACAATATATATTTTTATTAACTCCAACAATCTCTGTAATCATTAAATTCTCTCAATAAACCCCTTCAGCGGAAAGACGACAATTTGTTTAATTGAATTACAAAAATATAAGGGTAATAATATTTCTTTTTTTTGCAATAACAATTGAGCAATTTTGATTACAAATATTTTTAATTTAAATATAAGTATCACAAATTGAATTTATATTGTACGATATAACAGAAGTACACGATTAATAGTTATTTTTCTATACAATTTTACTTTCCATCGTCTTCCTTATCGACCTCTTATCAAAGTTCGTTCCATTCACCGGAAGTTTGGTGTGTCGAGTGCACGTGGGCGCAGGATCTCGTCTCAAAAGTCTCGTTTCCGTGGTGTCTCGGGACTTGGTTGGCACTTACCTTGAATTCGTAAATTTGTCGCCGAGATACATACAAGCCAGACCGGGATAACTGCGGGCCTTACTGGGGCAATTTGTTCGAGTTGCCACCACTTGGCACCTGAACAACGTCGAGTCGTCCAACGACGATGAGAAGGACCGCAGCTCTCGAGGAATGCCGAATCACT
This sequence comes from Ichneumoninae sp. A BG-2022a, assembly GCA_030522665.1. Taxonomy (NCBI): domain Eukaryota; kingdom Metazoa; phylum Arthropoda; class Insecta; order Hymenoptera; family Ichneumonidae; species Ichneumoninae sp. A BG-2022a. The sequence goes on along the minus strand of JAPYZC010000636.1, from coordinate 67,853 downwards.
GCAGAAATATCTTTCTCCCTTCAACTGCAGCAAAAGAAATGCCGCAAATAGTTTTTCTCATCCTTCTCCAACCTCCGTGTATATATCTGTACGACAATATCCAGCTGCAAGTGTGTCGCGTACCCACAGGGAAACCCGGCGCGCTGAGGTGTCTCTCGTATGCCTTGATACTTGGATGTCGTTCAACGCCCTGCTTAGAAAAAAAAGGAGTGCGAATCTCCCGAAACTCTCCATATTTCCGTCGTGATTCCATCACAAAAGAATTTCACCCAGGCCCGAGATAAACTATTTTTTTTATCGAGTTACGTTTAATCCAGAATATAATGTCCCCTCCAACTTGCCACGCGATGTCCCGTGCAGAGAGAGTGCGAACTTTTCTTTCTGCCGTGTACGAACTGGGGGAAAAACTTGGATTAATCATCCCGATGGACGGGGAGGGAGGGTGAAAAGTATGAAGAAAACTTTTTCTCGATTCCTTGAATCGTCGCGAGACGGAGAGAGGAAAAAGACTTTCGGTACGAAGGAAAATTCGCCTTGCAGTTACTTAAAGGGATGTGAAATCTACGCCCCCTCCTGACTCCCGTATGATCGCGAGTAATCGAACAATAAAGACAAAAATTAAGCAGTCTTGAATACTTCGACGAAGATATGGAATATATCTTCGATATGTAGAATTGTGAAAAAATAAACAACGGAACTAAGGACTGATTGTAACATACTGAAACGGTTCGCAACTTCGTGCTATCCTAAGAGAGCGTTCATCGAGTGGTATAGAACGAAATCCGGAATTATGATCTTATTTTCGTATTGCGTGTAAACGTAATGAAATTAAAGTTCCGACCGGATGTAGTTTCGTGCACTGGGCACGCTGGGAATTTTATAATCTTGGCAAATTTTGTGAGTCGTCGTTGAAAAATCGGTAGTCACGTGTGTCCGATATTTGGTACGGGGATTCAATTTCAGAGACCGTGGAGACCTTCGAAGATGGTAGGTGAGTTCTCATGTCCTTCTCTCCTCTTTCTGCTGCTCGGTAATGGGAACCCCAAACTCGTTCCGTTAAAATACATTTTTAAGTCTCGTAACGTTTCTTTAATACGGATGAATAGCGTGGGAAAAGCGGGCCCAAACGTATACGCATACGCATAGCAGTGTGATGACCCAAGTAGTAAAAAGACATCTGTTGTGAAAAGGGATCTAAGTGGGTTACATTTGACGCGCTGTGCCGACACAATGGAGACATGCATGTCCGCAGGTGACGATATTGTGACGTTTTGATACCGGAAGCTGCTTGCACAGTTCCAGCTCGCTGTGGAGCTTCACGCCGGGATTTACCGAGTTTCCACGGTGAGTGAGACCGGACTGAAACGAGTCTGAACAAGGTGCAAAATTCTAGTTAATTCGAAACTTTCTATTCAACAGCCAATCCCATAAGTGAATTTTGACTCTACTAGAATTTTTCCACTAGTTCAGAGTAAATCTCGGCCCGATCTCACTCACGTTGGAAACTCGGTAATTGTGAAGCTACACGGCAAGCAGCAGTCTAGTATGAAAACGCCGTGCCGTCAGAGTATCGTGACATGCGGACGTACATGTGTAGATTCCGTGCCGTCACTTTTTTTATCTGGGTTTATCCGTCTCGATGCTAACTCTAAGCTATCCCACGTTCAAAATTTAACTGTTTAGATGGGTGGTAACTTTTGGATATCGTCCAGTCGGACATATAGAGCCCATCGGGGTCACTTTTTGATAATTAATTTTTTTTGTGCTACCTAGGTTACAGCCGCTGACCGACTGGGATTTACGGGATTCACCACGTATCGGCGTCAGTACGTGGCCATCTCTGACGCCTGCATGACGCAGGACATCGCAGCTCCGCATATTTTGACCCGCATTTTATGATGAAAATTTCTCCTGAGCGAAAAAAAAGTGTGTTCATCTGTTGTCAGAGGCTCCCTAAACCGATAACAGTGAAATCTAAATATGTAATTCGCTCGAAATTCCTTCATGACAAAGAACGCTAAAAACCCACAAACCGAAACCGTGTTGTCGACAGATACATCCAACGTTTTTCTGTAATTTTCAGGATGTTTATCCATTTTATTGCGCGAATATTATCGACCCCAGGGGTTATTTCATACGATTCAATATTTGTTTTAGTTTTTTTTATTTGTTGCTAGTTTGAGATAAATTCGAGATGAGTAGCAAAACTAATGAAGCGTTGCCGTTTGCCAAATAAGGGCATGACAAAGCGGGGCCCATAGGCGCCTGCGCATAGCAGTCTGTCGTTCAATCACTGACCACCAGCGCTTCACGACGCGTCTACGTCTATTCGTCGCCATCTTGGACGTCCGCACACAGCAAAACATCCAAGCTCCGCATATGTCCATCCGTATTGTCCGATGAAAATGAGTCCCGAAGGAAAAAAGTGTCTTCAACTGTTCCTCTAGGCTCCGGTAATCGACGGAAGAGAAATCGAGGTATGCTTCCAGGTAATTCGATCTGAATTCCTTTATGACAAATGTCGCCAACGACACACGCCACGAGGTTGTGATGTCGACGCGACATGCAAATGTTTTTCGGTGTTTTTCAGCATATTTATCAATCTTGTTGCACGAATATTATCGGTCCCGGTCGTTATGTTGTACAATTCAATGTTTTGTTTTATTTAATTTTCTTTTACAGATCGATATTAATTCGAGCTTTGAGTGGAAAACTTTAGAAACCGTTGCCGATTGCCAAATAAGGGCATGAAAAAGCAGGGCCCGTAGACGCCTGCGCATACCAGTGTTACTAAACCCGGCCGGTGACTAGCAGCGCTACGCGGCGTGTCGAGACTAATACGCCGCCATGTTTGACGCCTGCAGGCCGCAAGATTTCGAAGCTCCGCGTACTTCTACCCATGTTTTCCTGTAAAACTTGTTCCCGCACGAAAAAGGGTGTTCATCTGTTCCTTCAGGCTCCCGTAACCGATGGAAATGAAATTCAGATATGTCTTCAGGTAATTCGATCTACATCCCTTTGTTAAAAATGTCGCCAATAGCACACCTCACCACACCGTGTTGTTGACGCGAACATCGAAATGTTTTTCGGTCATTTTCAGCATATCAATGAATTTTATTGTCTGATTGTCTTTCCCCGGCTTTCTTTCACACGACTCAATGTTTTATTCGGTTTTCATTATTTCCAAATTGAGATTAATTCGAGCATTGAGTAGAAAAATTGAGAAATCGTCGCCGCTGTCCAAAAAGGGTACGAAAAAGCGGTTGCGCAGTCGCCATCTGCGCACAGGCACGTCGTTTTCGATTAAAAATGTTATCATGACGTTATAATTTCGTCCGTTTGGAAAGACGCTTCGAGGGCTTCGATGAACAACGCGAAATTTGGTCGCCATTACCCTAGTAGAGAGACACAAAACAAAAAATAAAAAATCACAGCTGGAAATAATATTGAGTACATTTTCGCGTGAAAGTTCAATCGTCGAGACGAGCAGTTCGAAAATCTCAGTCTCACATATATCACTTGGATGTACGTGGGCACCTCGTGCGTATCGAAGGATTCATAGTTAGTTCGTTAATCGATTGATTTACGAGATCGGAACATCCCCTTTCTTTAGCCCAGCGGACCGGCTGGGCGGGTGTTACACTTTCTCCGCCGCACCTTGAATGTTCCTCGGAGGCTCGCGTTGGGAGACAAACGCCCCGATTGCGCGCGCGTTCGCTCCGCAAAGCTGTGCCGTGGCTGGTCCACATCCTTTTTAACCCTTCTCCGTCATCCCACCGCTTCTCACGTCCTACCGCTTTATATACTACGTGCGTTTATTCTCATTTTTTTTTTCCCCCCCTCACCGCGTTATTTATCCTTATACGGTCATTTTTTGTTCTCGTCTCCCGAGTCTCTCGACTTTCTTTATAACGACCTTACCCGCACGTTCCCCATCGTCGTATCATCCATCGGCTTTATTAATCGTTTTTCATTGCAATTTATTGCAAGCGGGCCGTTCGTCGTCAGGAGCATCTAACCCGACCCATCCCCGTTTTCGTCCGGCAGCACAGTGGCGCCTTCTCGCGAGGGACACAACGCCACCGGGAAGCGTCGTTGCTCGGGTATGGGCGGGTGGGAGAGGTTTCGAGGCTCCTCCGTCAGTCGCGGGTGAAGTGCGTGCGAGAGCAGCGGTCACGAGAGCTGCTGCTTCGAGAACGGCGTGGGTTCGAGTGCGTGGAGTTAGGTCAGTGTCTGCCCAATCCTCCTACTCGCGACCGACAGAAAAATAAAGAAAAATAATAAATACTTGTCCCTTATCAGGACCCTGACTGCCTCGCTCGTTTCGCAGCTCGACGACTCGTACTTTCGTACCTTCGAACCACGTATTATTTAACACATGCGGCAACGATGCCAGTCGCATATATACAAAGGATTTTGGACTCGCCTCCCGCGAATCGTCGCGACCGCGAGCGCTTCGACTTCGTTTAAAAACAAAATAATGACAACACAAATGTAACGGAGAAGAGAAAAGCGAATCGGCACTGCGACTCTCTTGGATCCTTCGAGTTGAGGCGAAATAACTTCGAGTTTACAGTCTTTCGTTCACGAAAGAATTGGGGTAATCGCTGAGGGATTTTTCGCTCCGACGACCGATCGGCGACTGGGTTTTTTTACATTTTTCTTTTTTAGATTCGAACAGTTAGCTGGATAACTAGTCCCTTGTTTTTATTGTCTCGTAGGAACGAAAAACTCAATGTTCGCATACACGGGACGGAGATGCGACATTACGAACGAGTCGAGATCGACATTGTAATGAATTTCTTTTATCTTTCGGCGACGAGCAGACGACGGGTTAGATTTAATTGGAAAAAAAAAATCCTTTTCATCGCCGTGCGCACTGCGCGAGGGAAGTTTCGCGCGATTATTATTATGACAGTGCGTTTGTTAACCAAGGGCACTAGCTCGGGCATGCAAAGCGGACAATGACATCATTGTGACTGCCGATATAGAGATAAAGGACGCGGCGAAATAGAATTATAACGGTGGGGAGAAAATCATTGGAAAAAAAATTGGTCAAACGAGTCATACAGAAAATGTTCGATTTCGACTTCCCAAATAGTAAAAATTAAGGAAAATTGAATCTATAAAAAAGAAAAACGTCAAAAATATTGATAATAAAAAGTTGCGGAAAAATTTGTCGAATTGATAGACGGAAAAATGAAAATACAGAAATGATATTTTTTTTTATGTAATAAATATCCGAAGTGTACAAAAGGGTCATCGCAGGGGTCAAAGGTCGACTATTGTGTTAATTTAATTTTCGATCGCATCGTTTCGCGAATTTGTTTTAGGGTGAACGAGCGTCGGAAATTCAAAAGTATTATAAAAAATTGAAAATTGAGGAAAGATTAGGTCAATTGATAGCTGCAAAAATATACGTTACAAAAATGACAGTTTCTTTTTCTACAATGAATATCCGAAGGGTAGAAAAGGGTCGTTGGAGGGTCGCAATGGTCGACTGCCGTGGTAATTTAATTTTCGATAATTCGTCTCGGGAATTTATTCTATGGCGTGTGGACGTCGTGAAGAAATCGGGTCTCGCAATAATCGAGGAGCCGATGCACCGTTGAATCTCGTCGTCGGTGAGTCGGCAAATCGATCAGTCGGTCGACGAGACGATACTCGTGCGGCCGATGTATACGCGGACTCCTGTGATATACAACGCCCTGGCACTGCGCTTAATGCACGCGCGTCGAGCGAGTACGCGCTTTGGTCCGGTTAGAGACTGCTGTTTCTGGCTGGAATGACGACGCGGCGCTTCTACTTGAAATACGAGTTCGTTCGGTCGCTCTCTCCGGCGCTGGATCCTCCGTCCGAATAATCACGGATTCGTCGCTGGCTGTGCTAACCGACCGCTTTGAGGATCCGCGTGAATTATCGCAAGACACTCACGCGTGCGCTCGTGAGTTCCGATTAATCTCGGCCAGTTCGGCGTGTCCCAAGCGTGGGACAATGGGCTTTGACGCTGCGGCGAATCGGTCGGCTATGAACCGTCAAAGACAAACATGGAAGGTCTCATCGGAAAACCGCACTTATGTTTCGTTTAGTTGAGAGACAAAATAAGTTATCGGGATTCGGGCTTGATTGTTTCAAGTCTTAGAAGCTTTAATTCGTTTCCGATTATGACTGACGTTCGAGTAATTTCCAAAAATTGTTGTCATAGATATGCGATTTAATAAATATTAAATCGCATCCGTGACAAGAATTTTCGGACATTACGCAAACGGTAATTATAGTCACAAACGACATAAAGCTTCTAAAGCTATGAACAAGCAACAGTAAATGCCGATAACTTCTTTTTCGTTCGACATTCGCGGCTGATTGTTTAAAGCTTTAGAAGCTTTAATTCGTTTCCGATTGCGACTATCGTTCGAATAATTTCCAAAAATTCTTGTCATAGAGATGCGATGTAATAAATGTTAAATCGCCTCTGTGACAAGAATTTTCGGGCATTATTCGAACAGTAATAATAATCAGAAATTAATTAAGTTGTCACAAATTTCTTTTGCCTGAGAACAAAACGCTTTCGTCCTCGTGCGTTTAATTCTGCAAAATGGGCTTTGACGCCGCGGTGAATTGGTAGCCTGTGCCGTCAAAATAAACCCATGAAAGGTTTCATCGGAGAATCGCGATTGGTTTTCATTTTGTTCAGGGACAAAACAGAAGTTACCGGCATTTACGGTTGCTTGTTCATAGCTTTGGAAGCTTCAATTCGTTTGTGATTATAATTACCGTTTGCGTAATGTCCGAAAATTGTTGTCATAGATGCTATTTAATATTTCATTTGCCGGAGAAACACAAAGATATCGTGGATCGTCCTCGAGCGTTTAATTCTGCAAAGTGGGCTTTGACGCTGCGGTGAATCGGTAGATTATGCCTTCAAAGTAAACCCCCGAAAGGTCTCATCGAAGCGCGTATACTCCATTTGGTTCAGGGACAAAACAGTAATTATCCCAATTTCGGTTTGGTTGTTGATAGCTTTAGAAGCTTGTGTGAAAATTCTTGTCATAAATGCGATTTAATATTTCAGTACACGCAGAAAAAAAATTTATTTGACGGCCACCGTTTATTAAGATCAAGTAAAATATTTATTTGATTTAAATAAATATTTATTTAAATCAAATAAATATTTTACTTAATCTTAATAAACGATGGCCGTCAAATAATTTTTTTTTTCTGGGTGTATTAGTAGTAGTAATAGTGAGTTTACCGACAATACATAACATGTAAAAGTTTTGGTACCTAACAAACTTATCTCTCTTCACCTATATTGCATATTGCCAATTGGTCATCGACCGCAGTCACTTCAGCCACTTAATATTTCATTTCCCAGAGAAAAACAAAGATATCGTGGATCGTCCTCGTGCGTTTTATTCTGCAAAATTCTAAAACTTATTGGTTGTACGATGAAAAAGAAAATCGATTATTTTTTCTATTCATAATCGATCAATCGATCGAATCACGACAAAGGCCAGCGCTCGCTGCTCGCTACTTTACAACGCCGAAAACTTTAGATTCGTTTCTGACTGCAATCAGAGTAAATCTCTGCGAGCCCTCAACGGCGATCCTGGCGGAAATTTTATTTGCGAATCGGGAGTAAAAAAAACGATATCATCGGTTATCGTACTCGCTCGTTTATAACTGTGAAATTGCACTGAAGCTCGTTTTCAGCTATTCGGGAAAGCGAGGCTGTGGAAGTTTATTCTTATCGCTCGTCACTGTCAGACGCGGTCGAATCGGATAACCGTTGGTTTGCCGCAGGATTCAACGTTTCGGCCCGGAGGCAAGAGATAGGTTCGAAATAAAACCGTTCCCCGAGTTTGGATATCGAAAATAGAAAAATATATACTCACACGTACGCGCGTGCATATAAAATTAATTCCGTAGGTGAATTTTACGGCGAATCCCTTTGAGGATTAAAGTATTCGAAACTCGGCAAATTTCATTCGGATTATTTTGCGATAGGAGGGATGAGAATCCTTGTGACGCGGAAATACCAACTCCGGAGAGCAAGTCGAAGTTACCTCAAAGCCTTGCCCTCCTAAACCCGTAGATTTTGAGTTGCGTCACGAGACTCGTAAATTACTTGGACTATGTGGCTCTTCTCTGGCAACAGAATAGACACGGTTCGTCGATTTCGTGAGGTCGGAAACAGTCCACAAGGGGGTTGTACCGGTGCGCTCAGGTGATTCGAGACACAAGCCTGCCGAGGACCTCTCGTCGATCTCCTGCCGTTTCAGTCCGCGCAACTCGGCTCAATTTAGTCAAGTTCTGTCGGTGACTCCGTCGGGCAAACAAACCTTGACGAAGCTTTCGAGATCAAACTTTTTTTTTTACGAAACTCCGACACTTTATCCTTCCAAAAAATTATATGTTGCATATATAGAAAAAATATATTTGTAATATATGAAAAATATTTGTGATATATGAAACATATTTCCGCAAATATGGTTCGCAAATGGCTTCGAAGATGTATCAATTTATTTATTTTTCTCACATACGAATCTAAGATTTTTCCCGTTACGTCGAAAAAAATAATTTTTTAAAGTGACGACTGAAAAAATGCAGAAAAATAAATTTAATAAAAATTAATTTCTCTTTATCGCGCAAGATTCGAGCGAGACAGTAGGGTAATTGTGTTTTTTCCTCGTTTTTTTTTTCTCCCGATGTTTTGTGACCATCTAATATTATTTATTTGTCCGCAGTTATCGGTGAGTCGGTTTCCGGGCTTGCGGGAGAACGGTGCGTAAAGCGGCGAGGGCTTAATCGCTTTGGTGGTTCAAACGTGTTTCGGTTTCACATGCAGTGGGGTTAGAGTCAAGGGCTCCACGATGCCCCCCATTATAGGCGAAACTCTTCGCGTATGGTTACTATCAGCTTTAGTGGTACACGGTGCCGTCGCCGGTAATCCGGACGCTAAACGACTATATGACGATCTACTTTCGAACTACAACAAACTCGTACGTCCGGTCGTCAATACCTCGGACGTTCTTCGCGTGTGCATCAAGCTCAAACTGTCGCAGCTCATTGATGTGGTGAGTAATTCACTGTTATCTCACTAGTAATTATGTTATCTTATACCCATAAAAAAATATACATATTTATCTCAATGACCTTGAAGATATCTGCATGACATCAAATTTCATCTTTGGCGCGGCTCTGCCAATGCATTGCTTTAGGAAGAAAAAAAGTGCTTCATTTGGAGAATTTTATTCTGAGTGAACTTCGCACGAGCGAAGTTCGTGCGAAACGCCGCCGTTATAAGTCGATGAAATTTAATCTCACGCAGATATCTGCAGGTTCATTTATCTCATTTGTGTAGGCCATTCTTTTATGGGGTAAAAGTGGGGTCGCATCGACCCATCACAATTATCCCAATCTCATCGCTGTCGCCCTACATCAATTCGTATTTCTGCAATGCAGTAACAGGCAATTTTTTTTTATCGTAGAAAAAAAATAGACGAAAAAATGTTTTTCTCTGAGAAAAAAACATAACGAACGTTTCGCGAGGTTTTTAGGCGGTTATACCAATAATCCAACGAAATTGGGTCAATATGGGCCACCCTAATTATCACGTTAAACGATGATACATGCACAGGGTCATATTCACCGCTCTCGCCCTACATTAATTGGTATTTCTGGAGTGCAGTAAACCAGCGGTCTTTTTAAATCATAGAAAAAACTGAAGGCAAAAAATGTTTCCCTTTGAGAAAAAAGAGTAACGAACTTTTTGCGAGGTTTGACGAAACGCGTAAATGTATGTTTTTGCGGCAGACCCATCGTCCAAAGAAAGTGGCATTGAAATTTACTAAGGTAAAGGACCCAGGTTCTGACACGGACCTACTTTGTGACACGGGTATCTCCACATGGTGGCCGCGGTCAGGGAAAACCGGGAAAAGTCAAGGGGAAAAAATCTTGGTCAGGGAATCAGGGAAATGTCAGGGAATTTCAAAATTAGTCAGGGAAAAAGTAAATTGTTGCCGAACATTTTATAAATAAATAAGCAGTATATAGAAGGGAGCCTTAAAAAAATAGAATTGAATGTTAATATAATAATAAGGAATTTTCATTTGAGTAATTAATTTTTTTTTATTGTAAGTCGTTAGAAGTTTGGTAAAGGAAAATTTTTAATTGGTCAGTGAAAAGTCAGGGAAAAGTCAGTGAATTTTTTTCCGGAGAAAAAACTGCCACCATACTCTAGCATAGTCGGCTCCCCCACCATTTGATATGCAGCCAATGTGTACCGCGCATTCGGGGGCTCACAAACTGGACCTCTTGGTCCTCCTTGTTTATTCCTGTGATTTTACACGCTTAAAGGAGGGAGCTGCGTAGAAGTGTCATAAACTGGGTCCTTTACTTTACGTGTCGGGGATTTTATCTCGGAGATGCACGCGACTTTCATATATGATCAGCTGCATTCTCTGTCATTGCCAGAGTTAAATAAACACTTAATTCCACAGACCGTCGGATTCTCTGACCCTTGGCATTAGACGTTAAGTTACTTTTTTTTATGAAGTTTCGCGAGGGGTTAACCGCGGTCGCAACTTTATAGCGCACCAGCGGTTTTCAGTGGTTAATCGTAACATCGGTCGTAATGTACACAGTAAAAGTCGGGTCGTGTGCTCGTACTTTCGTCGACATACCGGAACGACAAGGACTCAAACTTTTTTTTTTAGAAAATAGCGTCGGATTATCGCAGAGAATTGCGTCAGATAAAGGCAAAGGAGATGTCGTAAGGTTTTGATGTAAAATTTTAATGAACTTTCAAACTTTCAACAAACAAGATCGTAAAAAATGTAATGAGTTGTGACTCGAAGAAGGTTTTATTATGGAGGTCTGAAATAAAACCTTGTTCGAGGCGAAACTTGTTTGTCTTATCCTCGAAGCGTAATTGGAAAGTTTGTTTTTTCTTTCTCGGCAGTTGACGATTTTTCGTGACTGGCCGTTCATTTTGCCCCAACGATTTTTTAATAGTCGAATTATAGATAAATAGATATTTTTGTGCGTCTCACCGACAATATCGACATTTCGACCTATAATGCAAAGAAATTCGTACTGTACAGTTGCTACAAAAAAAAATTATACGGTTATTTCCGGTTCACCTTGAAATCACCATATTATTTTTATATAATTTCGCTCGAAAAGATTTAATCTATTGTAGCAACATTTTTTTACATATCTGCATCGACACTTAACTCAAGAAGTTTCTCTTCGCTTTCTCTTCATTCTCCTTCGACAACGCCAATGAAAACATCAGCTTTATTATGGACATTGAAAACCGCGACCACTTTGGGTTACCCGTGCTACCGATGTGCCTTCCCATGTTATATTGTATAAAAATTGTTTGGTGATTTCCGTGTGAATCGGAACTCACAACACAACTTTTACATAATGTTACTTGAAAAAGATTAAAAGCGTTACAGCAATATTTAAAAATAGTTTTGCATCATCATTTAACCCTCTGAAGCACGGTGTATCACAGATGACACACTTCTTTGAATTCATACAAAACGCACCAATAACTAACCGATGTATTTGATGTTTCACACTTGCAAAAAAAGCATACTTCAAAAGGTTAACTTAGAAAGCTTCTTTCAACCTTGTAGCAACGTTAAAAATATTAATATCATCACTCAACTTAAAAAGTTTTTCTCAACCATGTAGCACCATAAAAAAATGTTGACATCATCACTTCACTTAAAAAATGTCCCTCAACCGTGTAGCAGCATTAACATTTTTCGGCATCTTAACTTAAAAAGTTTCTCTCAACCTTGTAGCAAAATAAAAAAATTGTTTTGCATAATGTCTTATCCCTTTGAAGCACGGCGTATTATAGGTGACACCTTGCTTTAAATTCAGAAAAAAATCACTAATAACCGACCTATGCACTTGAAACTTCGTGCTTGCAAAAAAAAAAAAGTATGCTTCGAAGGGTTAACTTAGAAAGTTTCTCCCAATTTTCTCTTAATTCTCCTTCGACAAGGCAAATGAAAACATCAGCTTTATTAGGGACATTGAAAACCGCGACCACTTAGGGTAAACCGTGCTACCGATGTACTCTGTCCCGTGTTAAACCTATTTCGCCGGAGGGTTGCACTGCCACTGAGCTCACGAACACTCACCGCGTGACCCACAACAGCACGGGGAAGGGGAGTTTATGTCCGGGTTGCTTTTTGGTTTCGGCCAGACCGCCAGCAAAGAGCTTCATCTAGCTCGGGGTTCTCGTGACGTAGGATTCGCCCTCGTCGCCACGAGGTATTATAACGTCGTCAGAAATTTCCGAAAGCGAGTGCCAAGAGCCCCGATGCGAAATCCCAGAGGTCTAATCCACTCATCGAGCATGAAATTCTAGCGATACCGGTCGAGCGGGAGTGAAACTCCTTAATCCTCGAAGACCACACGCGTTTCTTGCACCGCCCGTCTTCGCCGAGGCGTTACCTTGCCGGAAGTTAATATTTTTTGTCTTGCCGCAGTCAAATCGAATCGTCAGTTTGTAGCGTTAACAAACATTTCGGGTCTACAAATGCACGCAATTTTCTTTCCACCAATCTCACCATTATTTTCGCCAAGACACCGTGTGTTAAACTTCAAAAAATATTAATATAAATGGACAAAAATTGCGGACAAAAAAATGTTTGATAAATGTACTAATATGCAAAGGAATATTCAGGCTTCAACTTCGCAGGCGTTTCATTTAACGTGTTTAAAGACCAAGCATTTTCAATGGTTGTGAGCTACGAGTAACTCGTGCACAGCAATTTCGGTGAAACATTTATATTTTTGTACTCATAAATTCTTACAAACTTATAGCTGTTTATAATCTGCTGAAATTGTATTTTTATTTTATTATATTGCAAACTTCTGTTCGCTAGTTCTCGATTATTGTAACTTTTGCGTCATAGGCAAAATGTGCTTACGTTCTCATTCCCTACTGTCTGTATTCTATTCTTATAATTATTTAAAGTGATATTTAAATGGAAAAATTGATAGATTAAAATAAAAAATTTAATTAAACCTTTCTTACCCTGCCGTAGTTAAACGTCGGCCTCCGCAGGGTCCTTGGTTCGTCCCCGGTAGTTGAAAAATCTCTCCGAGCTTTTCACGATTTCCCGTTGGGCCAATAAAATTGAGAGGTGTACGGAGAAACACGCTGCGGTCGTCCCGGTCAAGCCCGATACGACCGGAATGTCCAGCGGTCAGCAAATATCCCAGCGAAGTCAAACTCCGAGCGAAAGTCCGCGATACTCTGCACGCGAAGCTTCTCGGCCATTATAAACCGCATTCATGGCACTGTATGGAGTACCGAACTACTACGTACACCGGGTAAACTATAACCGTTAGTTATATAACGAGAGGTGCGGGAGTGGACCCGATAACTCACGGGATGGTCGGTGGAGAGATAGGATTTACGACGGCTCCACCCTCCAATAATTTTCCTTCCATATCGACGCATCGAATTGTGCAGTTTCGATGGAGAGCCCGGAGAGTGGAGAGACGATAGCGTCGCGGTGTTTTGCCTGAAATATGTTAGCGGCCATGTTACTGTACCGGCCGTTACTTCTCCCGCGGGGCTTCTCTTTGGCTCCAGGTTCAACGACAGTGTACGTACGTAAAACATACCGGCTACGCGGGAAGAGCCCGCCCTGCATGCAGAAGGGGAAGTGTATCCGCGGCACAGCGATTCTCACGCCCCGAAGCGAAAACTCGATCGATCCTGGCTTGCCACCCTTCGATGCTACAGAGAGAACCAAGGAGCACGAGGTAGGGGCACGCGGCGGACTTACGCCGCAAGCCCTTCTGCTTGCGATGTAAACAGAGCTTTATATCTATATAGGGAAAAGCCTTCGAGCGGCCCGATATCCAGATAAGATAACGCCTCTCGGAGTTGTCGCGGAGAAATGCACCTCTTGCTATCGCAAAGGGTGTGCAAGAAACTTTGGATATATATCAAGCGGATTGTTAACCGTGGGGCGTCCCCGTGCGGCTTTGACTGAAAGGTCCATCCGTTGCTTTATGGATTTGTTTTCGCATGAGATTGGTGAAAGAGTCCACTAAGTCCCGCACGTGGACGCGTTTGTGCGATATCTTTCGGGGGGTTTTGTACGCGGCACTCAGTTGGATGCTTCAATCTTTATTTTACTCTTGGCTATTGAGCTGAGAGAGCAATTTATATCTCGTTGTTGAATGCGGTGACCGATGAGAAACATGTATTTCTTTAAGGAGGCTGCGGCTTCGGAACGGTCTAATTTCGGGCTCTTCTTTTGTGGTATTTAATTAAGAGACTCAATCTTAACGTTTCGACACTGATCTGGGTCCTCTTCAGAACGGTATTTATTTTCCTCTGTAGTTACATTAAAAATGGTTACATGTCAATATATTTCTAACCTGTATTAACTTACGCCTTATCATTCTTACTTGTTTCCCTTATATTACCTGGTTCTTTTCATAATGTTCCTTTCTTTCGTTTAACTATAGAGAAAAATAAGCACCGTTCCGAAGAGGACTCAGGCCAGGGTCGAACCGTTAAGATTGAGTCTCTTCATTAAAAACTGAAAACGAAGAACCTGGAATTACACCGTTACGAAGTGGAAGCGCGTTAAAGAAATACAAATAATTTACAGCTTCTAGCAGCACCGGCTGGAGAATAATTCAAGGCTTTTAAATACAAAATTTTTGTTCTTTTAATTTTTTTTTTAGACCTTCGACTCAAGTCGCTGTACAGAATATTGATTTTATACGGCGATTTGGAGGTTTAAAAAAAATGACGAGAAAAAAAACGTGGTCATTAACAGCTTAGAATTATTCTCCAGCCGATGCCGCTAGTAGACGTACATTATTTTGATAGTCAATTGATGAGTGCGTCTTTTGACTGAACGGTACATCCGTTGCTTTATGGATTTGTTTTTGCAAGAGATAGGTGAAAGGGTCGACTAATTTTCGTACGTGAATACGTTTGTGCGATATTTTCGGGGGAATTTGTACGCAACAATCAATTTGCTTGCTTCAATCTTTATTTCAATCTTGGTTCAATATTTCATACGGCAACTTGAGTCGGAAGTAAAAAAAAAATGAAAATAAAAAAGGTCATTAACGGCCTTGAATTATTCTCCAGCCGACGCTACTAGTAGATGTAAATTATCTTGATTGCCAATTAATGAGTACCTCGTTCGGCCTGAATTCTCGAGTAGGGGAGACTGGGGCAAAATGAGGAGGCTGCAAATTACAGGCACGGGGTAAGATCGGGTACTAAATTATTTTTTATTATTTTTTTTAGAAAAAGTCAATGGAACGCTAGAAGAGACTGGGGTAAAACCGCACACCGCGCATAATGCGCATGGCCTTCCTTACTTGTGGAATTCTATTGACAAACAAGTTTAACTAAAAGGGAATTCTTGGCAAGAATTCTCTTGACAAAAGATTCCATCGATCGCATATTGGGTATATATATATATACAACCGTGTAATTTGAAGCATGCCATGAACATTTTCGAACGCGGTATTTTTTAATTACCTTTGTATCGGAATACTACAAAATACCTTACAAAATTTTGTTGTCGAAGCTTTTAGCCTACTCGACGTCAGATTTTTAAAAGTTATTAATTTGGATAAATACTTTTTATTTGAACTCAGCTCACCTTGAAAGATCATTCGTTGCTCCTTCAGAGTACACGACGTTGGGTTTGCAGCGACAACTATTCTACCGTGCCGAAAAAAAACAAAGATGAAACAATAACAATAACGATAGTGACGTTACGAACGAATTTGAGGTGATTGGAAGCCAGGGAGTGCAGTAGTTACAGGTATTCGCCCGGACGCTTCCCGACTGGTAACCATTGGCTCCAAATAGGAACTTTTTACGGCCAATTCGACACAAATCCAATCTTCCGCCGAATCGACACACTCGCCAAGCCTACACACGTGTGTGTACATGTATCTGTATGTATCGCGCGACTGCAATCATAGGGGCGTATTTTCCATCTACGAGCTTGTGCAAAATACGCCCTTCTGATATTATTCACGAGTTATATGTCCGTGAATTTACTGTATTGTGGAGACGAGATCGATGGTAAACCGGAAAACGTAACCGGCTGGATATGGGCTTTGAAAGCTCATGTGTCCCACTGGACCGCGATAATACCTTTTTATACGAAAAAAAAAATATATATATATACACGTATATAAGAACAGAATTTTACGATACCAGCGGAGGCTGCACGGATGAGACGAATATGAGATGAATTTGTACCGGTGCTCGATCTTTTTCTTACTCTTCTTCTTCTTCGTCTTCTCTTCTCTTCTTCTTCGTTCACTACTCTCGTCGAGCTTTTCCCGAGATACGTTTTTTCCATCTCAATTTCATATCACTCTCTCACTCCATAGCCGACTGTCGCACGGTCCTCGACTCTTTCCTGACACTTCTCTCTTCACGCGGCTCCCACCATTTTCGTGGGAAAATTATTCTTCGAGGTCTTAGCTTTGGAGAAAAACGCGGATGCGTCTGCTAAGGTTTTTTCCACCTCCCATCTCGGTTTTCTCCGCACCGGTCGGAAAATTTATTCGACACTGTTTTCTCCCCGTTTCACTCCTCGTTCTTTCGATTCTTTTTTGTGTTCTATTTTTTGTTTTTTTTTTTCAGTTGCTTTTGCCACTCTGTTCACTCGAGAGATTTAACACCGAGTTATTTCGCGACGACGACCGTGGAAGGAAATAATGCGAACTGTACGCGAACCGAAGGTTTTCAACCACCGCGTAGGTGGGGATAGTTTGAAAGTACTTCTCGCGCCGGACAGCTGGTAGACAATTTCATAAACGAATGTGGAAACGTCAGCGTGCACTGTAGCATCCTGTAGAGAAAAAGTAAATGGGTGGACGAGAGTCGAGCGAGCGAACGAACGAACCAGCCAGAACTAAACCTTCCGCAAATCAGTTTTCACTTTGTCAGCAGTTTTAAACGTACGAAATTCGCCGAGTACAAATTCAAACTGTCTGCCGCTGAGCCCGGGGGAGAGAGAAAAAAAAACGCGACTCGTATCTCACCGGTCGCGCATCGTTAAATTGTATTTTTGTCCTTCTATCCGTGTTTCTGTCCAGCTACGCGACGATGGATTCGCTAAATTGCTGGACTGAAAAAAACCCGAATTTTCCCTTGTACCGTGCAAAACTACATAGAACTGACAACAATGTTCATGCCGATGCACCACGTGCTACTCAAATGGACGGTGACAAATTTAAAGTTCTTGCGGGCTCGAAGGGAGCTGAGAAGTCATTTATAGAAACTTATTGGATACTCGGGGTAATTTTTAACTGGCGAAATAATTTTCGCCAGTTAAACATTAGGAATCTATAAGTAATCGTGACCTTACTTGTAATTTGTAAGAAAAATAGATTGCGAAGCAATAAATGTTCCAAGAATGTAGTGTTCCCAATAGTTAAAAAAATGCATTGAGTGCGCTACATTTTTGTAATATTTATTGATTTTCAACTTAAGTTTTTTTAATACTCATAAATGAGGTCACGATTACTTATCGATTCGTGAAATATTTACAGTAGTAGAAATATGTCGAATTTTATACTCAGACGATTATTTCTCGGCAACGACTGACGTTTTACGTCGCTCCGGCCTCGTTGCCAGATTCTTTTTTTATTTTTTGCAATAAAATCGCATTGCAGAAAAATCTCTGTACTTCGTAGCAGAAACACCGCTTCCGTTATTAAAGTCTTTGGAGTATTTCATTGTAGACGTTCGCACTTCCTTCCAATGGACTTTTTTGAGTTCCTCGTTTCATTCGCGTTGTAAAATTTGAAAGAAGCATTTTCTCTCACCGGATTGAAATCTTAAAAAAATGTATTATTATTATTATACATTTTTAAAATTAAATCAGCGTTGTAATTTCGAAATTCAATTTTCGCCTATCGTTCCTGATGATTTCGAGTGACTTTCATTCAGTGGGTTTGGGAACTGCGGAAACATTTTAAAAAATAAAAAAAGTTTCCATAGTGTGTTTCTCGGGGTTGCCGGTACCTGAGCAAACACTCCGGTCCTCTACCCTCATTCCGGCAGGGACCCTCATTAGGATCCGATAACGCAGCACCCTTGAAGATCCGAGTACCACTGGAAGGGCTATTCGCACGAATGCTTCATCTCTCCCAGCCTTCCTCTCTCCCTATCGCACCGAATTTCAATGGGAATGTAGCAGAGATGATCATGGAATCCAAAACATCTGCGGCATTGTAGCCAGGCTATCCGCTGCCGGATCGATATCGGTTACATTTGCCAAAGATCCCGGGCTCTCAGCCACATCGGATGTCGGACTATTTAGAGTAGCGGCAGAATTCAACCTCACCGCTCGGCATCTATATTATGCAATCGCTTAAATAGTTCAGCGAGACTTTTGATAATTCATACGCCTTCATTAGTTCGATTCATGAATAAATGACGCACGTCTATGACCTACGTCGGTTCGGAATTAACATCCGTTATCGTAAAATTCGGAAAGCAAACTTTTTTTTTTATCGTTCTCGAGATTACGGAAAAAAATCGAATTTCATGGAAGTGAATAATTTTCTTTGCTAATGAGGAAAAATGAGGGGCAATAAAGAAAGGGAAAAATGAAGTTGATGGAAATCCGGAAATATTTTCCAAGTTGCCATTTTTCTTTCGGAAGCATCCGGCGGAACTTGAAGACTGTTGGTACAATCAATTTTTCTCTGCGAATAGAGTATATTTAGAAAATTGAAAACCCAGCTGTTATCTGAAGCTTTAAGGAATCGTAATCTGCGATAAAAGCGAACTTTATACGCATGCTGTGAAGTGAGTCACACGAGTCACAGAAGCGTGCGTAAAGTACAAGAAGCGTGCGTAAAGTACGAAAAGTGTGCGTAAAGTGAAACTGGCCCGATCTCCGCATGCGCCGCATATTTATCCTACACTTGGCCATAAAGCGCCACCCACGCCACTTGGTAGACACGGAAAGTAGCACTTTTCATTAATGAATTACATAAAATATCTTCCCACAATATCGGCATAGTTCATAGTAAATTTCTTAACATCAGCGCCACAGTACAACATGGAAGAGCGATACTCGAATCGGGTTTAAAGCGAGTCTCCTGACACATCCGTCTCCTTATTGTTGGTCTGGCACGTGCACACCTCTGTGTGGTACACCAACGTTGTGACATATAGATAGTTCGGTACGTCTTCGCTCCTCAGGAACTTCGTCGATACATTTGAATATAACGTTTCCCGTCTGTTGGCGTTGTGCATTATGCAAAACAGTCGTGATTGTAGGAGAGGCAGACACAGCCCTCTTGTATTGGTTCCTGCCTCGCTGCTTTCCTTCTTGCCGCTCGCTCATCGTCTTCGACACTACGACCCATCTCGACTTGGCGCACTCTCAACCCTCCGTCAGTATATGTGCGCAGGGATCCGCGGAGAAACGTAGTTTGCATAGGTATTGAACGACTCGAATATCACAGTGGCACACAACTTGCGCTCGTGTGCATTGCGAATGCTCTGTAGAATCTTTATTCATTGACTGCAGACCGGATCAAGACTACTTTACGCATCCGATCTTGCAGCGTTCGTGCGGAAAATTATGGAATTCATCAAAGGTCTTCGGAGATTTTTTTTTATTACAGTTAAATTGAAGGCAAATGGGCTAAAGAACAAATCGATTACTGGTAAAATAATATAAAAAATAAAAATAAAACTTAGAATCCTATCCTGATAAGCAATTAACCGTGTGTTTTTTTTAATAATTCAATAATTCTTCCCAAAAATGTAGGAACCTGATAAAATGCTATGAAGTAAATGCGTATTAGTGCCAAACTGCAAAGTACAATTTTTCGCAAAAATTAATTGGTTTGCCGTTTTACTTTCAAAGTGTGTCAAGTCACTTGTTCCGTTTCTTTTAAAGTTTTTCTTTTCTTTCGTCTCGGTATTCAAACAATGAAATTATAATGCAAATATTTAATTAGACTTAGCGAGTGGGTATCCGCAGTGTTCAGCTGCATCTACGATATGCGCAGCGATGAATCTACTTGCCGACACCGCGTATGCTCCGATCGTACGTTCCGCTGCGTTTCGGCGCTGCTCTGTGCTATGTGGTTTTACTGCTTCGTCGTCCAGTCCAGCTGTAATATTATCGCGGAGCAGTATGAGTCCGATGTATGTACCCTTATGTATACACCCACAGTCCACATAGTTTTGTTCGGGGTCTGCACGTACAACTGTATTGTACGTACTACCAGCCAGCTAGATGGAGAAAGAGCGTGAGTGTGTAGGAGGAGGGGGGGGGGGTTGGGAGGGGGGCTATTTATGGATGGTGTGTGCGTACCGTGGCTCTGTGCACCACTGGCATTGTCGAGACGATTCATCATAAGCTCGCGGGGCGGCTTTATGCTCGACCCTTGGAACGACATATAACACGTGGAACACACGGAGGAGATGCCGAGAACGTATTGTAAAAGCGAGCTACCATCAGCCCCGAGGACTCTTGAATGCGATAGTAGGAAACGAGTATGTTGCCGACAGGAAAGAAAAACCCTGCTTGAATTCATTTCTCTACAGTTGGAAAATGAAAATAAATGTATATATAAAAAAATAGTCGATAACAATATATATACACATATATATTATATGTGTATATCTCCCTCTATAATATAAAAAGATTTCGCCGTCGCCGTCGTGTTCAAGAAGGCCGGGGTTAAATGAAACACTTTGACCGGGGTTAAATGAAAAACTTTGACCAGGGTAAAATGAAACACTTTGACCGGGGTTAAATGAAAAACTTTGACCAGCGTCAAACGAAATACTTTGACCAGGGTCAAATGAAACACTTTGACCAGTGTCAAATGAAACACTTTAACCAGGATCAAATTAAACACTTTGACCAGGGTCGAATGAAACACTTCGACCGGGGTCAAATGAAACAGGAAGTGAAATATGCTCAGTCTTTTTAAGTCCATTTAGAGAGGGGGAGACCGAGGAGGGATGGTTTGGATCGTGGCGGGATTGATGTATCACTCTAATTTCGTCAATTAATTACTTTACGAAAAATACTGTCTTTTGGGACCCCTGGCCTTGATGATCATAAGTCCCTATTCTAAGTAAGTTTCGGTGACAGCCAAAGGGAGCGCGCGAAGCGCTCGATTAGCCAGGAGCCCTAGTACACACGCTTACTTTTTAGTTATTTTCTCGAAATAAATTGGTCGGAAATGAAACGGAAAAAAAAATGGTGTGCAACAATGTTCACTCGTCTAGGCACCGAATACGTTAACTGACATTTTAACGCTGCGAGGAAAGAGCTCGAACGCACTGGTGAACTCTCACTCTACCGTAAAGTCGAAAGCTTCACATTACTCGAAGCGCGCGCGGGCGGCTGAAATTGCGGTTGCAGTGGCTGCCGTGGTGGTTCTCTCCTCACTCTTTTTCGCTTTCCCTCTTTCTCTCTCTCACGACCTTGCGTTTCGGCCTTCCATGCCCCGACTGCACCATTCGCGGATTCAACTGTCAGACGCACGTACCACACGCGAACTCGCGCGAAACGAGACTACCTCGCGTAAGGGCGCGGCGCGGAACGAGAGAAACGGAAAGGGCGGAGGCTTCGAGTTGTATAACGCTTAGCGTGCTTCCCTCGTAAACTTTCGAACCCGTGATGACTTCTTTCATCTTTCATCGCCCCTACTTTTTTTTTTTTTAGGGGAAATGAGCGTTATTTTGGTAACATACATTTTTTGAGATTTTTTTTTATGTATACGTGCTCAGAATCGTTGAGCATGTTTTAAAAAATGACATTCGTGAAAAATTTAGCGTTCGACGAATAAATGGTTGGCACTGAGCTTGCCAAGAATTTTTATACAATTCTTTTTTTTTAACGACCGCCTTACCTCTAACTTTAACGAACGTGTGTCTATAGAGCGAAAACCTGATGGATTACTAGAAATAAATAAAACACTGAAAAATCGGGAAAAGTCTACACTAGGTTTTTCGAAATCGTGGAAGGCAGGAAATATCAAAGTAGATGCTTTTTGTTGTAGGGAAGGAGCTTTGACATCGAGTCGAGTAAATTTTTTCTCTAGCTCTACGCTACGAAAAAAAAGTAATGGCGTTAAAACGAGTACCGATCAACGAGGGCGAAATGCAAATCACGAGTCATGATTTTACATGCGAATGGGCCATAGGGATTAATGTTTCAATCCGGAGGTTTTTGTTGTCGAACTTGAATTTTTCATAACCACTCGCGTCATACTGTCGAAACCGGTGAGAATAATGTTTTTTTTTTCTTTTTTTTTACAGTTTTTCTCGCCACCCGTTAAAACGTTACTGTCCGGCATTATTGACTCGATGCCCGGTTTTTCGTTGTTCCGTAAATTTATGAATAAAGGAAAACGCCCTCGTGCGCGCTGTCTGCGCATATTTTTATGCACGTCGCGGATAGGCATTTAAAAATTTGCATTGTATTGTTTTGTGGGCGACTACGTTATAGATAGGGTAGGCATAAATCTGTAGTCTGGGCTTCGCGCGCACACGGTTCTCCGGTGCTCGTGTGCGTCACAAATGGACTCACAACCCTCGTCACTATCGTACATTTTATTATTATTTTTTAACGCGAAAGAAAGACTTTCTTTTAATTAAAAAAATACTTTCTTTTAATTAAAAAAAAATACTTTCTTTTAATTTAAAAAATACTTTCTTTTAATAAAAAAAGACTTTCTTTAAATTTAATTTTACTCAAATTAATTTTTTTTCGGAATAACGCTTGGATATTTAATGGGGGAAGTATTTGTGTGAAGCTACGCAGAGTTTTGCGGTAGAAAAATGTTCGCGGGTCGGTGGAGAGAATGAGTGGCTTCTCAGAAAAGTATAAATAACGATAGCGACTTTTTAGGCCACGTCGTCCGAATGAGCAACGGTTATGGTAAAAGTTTCACCCTTACCTCTTCCACCCCTACCGTGTGTAACGCGTATTACGAGCGGGGGAGAGTTCCCGGCAACAACCATAACACAAGCGTGCTCACGGTCTATTCCGCGTTTCCGGAAATGCAACCGATTTGTCAGAGCCCGCGTCGAGCATAGTGCGCTGCTGGTGAAACTTCATTTCTACGCGAAACTGAGAACAGTTGGGGAGGGTCTCTTGAAAGCGGCGAGTTATTTTGCTGACGGCCGAATGAGGCGGTCGGCTCTATTCACGAATGAGATAATAAATCGACCGGGATAAACGGGGGGGTAGGGGGGGGGGGAGACGGGATAATAGTAATCGCTTTTTTCCGTTTGCTGTGGATTAATCCGAGTTGCATGAAATAAATTCGCGTGGATTGACTGTTGAAACGCCGAGCGTAGGCGCATTTATCGTGTACAATGGTTGCCTTTTTGACGAAAACCTAAATACCAAAACCTTCGAAAGCAATAGGGCGGTGCGGATTTACTGGGACCTTTCTATAGGCGCGAGCGGGGCAAAATGGGACGGTGAGGGCAAAACTCAATTTTCCAATAATTTTTGAATGATCGATTTTGTCCCAACGATACATCCGGATTTCAACGACGTCTTACCACACGGACCACCATCGCCACCATCCAAAAGGTATTGGAAAATTGCATTTTGTTTCATTATCCCGTTTTGCCCCGCTGTGCCATTTTGACCCGCTCTCCCCTATATGCGTAAAGCTATGCAGAGTTTTATAGCCGAAAAATCATCTCTCTCTGACATTCACATGAGAGCAGCACTCTCTTTCGTTCTATGGTATCCGAAGTAAGTTTCTCAACGAGCCACTGCTGGGGCAACTTCGTTTCTACGCGAAACAGTCGGGGAGGGTCACTTGAAAGCGGCGAGTTATTTTGCTGATGGCCGTATGCGGCGGTGCGCTGTATTCACGAATGAGATCATAAATCGACCGCGATAAACCGGGAGGGGGATAATTATAATAACAAGTTTTCAGGTTGCCTTAGATGAATTTGAGTTGCACGGAATAAATTCACATGGATTGGCTGTCCAGATATCGAGTAGAGATTTTAACCATGTACAATGATTACTTTTCTTTATGAAAAGTCTAAAACTTAAATACCTTAAATACCTTCGAGACTGATATAGGGTGGTGCGAGTTTCGGGGAGCTCTTCTTACGAGCAAAACTGCATGTTTAAAAGAAAATGTCAGATCCGAGCTTCCAGATCATATTTACTTTCCGCATAGCGCACCCAGAAAAATAATTTATTTAATGCCACCGTTTATTTGGTTGAAGTAAAATAGTAGTAGTAAAAGATATTTGTTGACCTCCCATACATTTATGCCATATGGTGGGCCAATAGGCCATTGACCAAAGTCCTTCAGACATGAAGTAAAATATTTATTTGATTTAAATAAATATTCATTTCATTTAAGTAACTATTTACTTAAATGAAATGAATATTTACTTAATTACGTCTCGCTGGCACGAATATGCCGTCAGTGAACTTAATCCCCAACGATCGTCATTGTTTGCGAGGAGTGATGAGGTGTGAAGTAGAATAAAATCAAGAGAAAAATATTTATTTATAAAACAAACAAAACAATCGCTTCCACTATTTCCACTTAAATTTACGAAATTGCTAAATTTTAGTGACGTCCGTTGGTATTTCAAGATGCGACTCTTCGTTAATTCAAGTTGCACGGAATAAATTCGCGTAGACTGTTGAAACGTCGGACGTGAACCCTTTAACCGAGTACAATGATAGCCTTTTTGACAAAACGACTAAAACCTAAAGGACTAAATACCAAAACCTTTAAAACCGATCCAGAGTGGTGCGGGTTAGCGGTAGCTCTTCTTACGAGCGACAGTGCATAAAAATAGCTGATCCGAGCTTTCAGATCATGTTCACTCGCCCCATGGCTGCCCCTGCGGTTGGGCGACGACGCAAGTTGAATTCAAAATACAACGATTCTGTATTCAGAAGTGTCGCCGTGATCTTCTCAACGAACCCTGAATAATTGCCAACAGTTCCGCCTCCCCTTCGTATCCAACGAATCTTTCATAAAGCATCCATGACCGAATGCCCGAACAACCGCTCCTCCTTATCCAACTCCGAAGAAACTTGCGGAGGTTTCACACCCCCGCGTTCCATAACCGAGTTACGCGACGGGGATTCCCCTGCGGTGACATCCGCGATCGTCGGGTCGGTGGGTTCATTCACAAATAGAATTAAATTTCCTCGTCTAGCGTTTAAATACCGGATCCCATAAAAGTTCCGCCAGCGCACACAGGTGGCTCCGTGTGTGCGCTTGTGTGCGGCCCACGGGAGAAAAGCATGTAGAGGGTGCGTCACTCAAGATTGGCGACACATAGGATTTCCCGTTGCAAGTCCACAAAGCCACGTCCAATCTGCACATTGTCGGCTACGTTGAAAAATGTTTTCTCAACCCCTCCCTCACGAGGATATCGTAAAATCCGACGTGTCATATTAAATCCTTGCCGACAAACGCTTGTGTCTTGTGAAATACGATAACCGGGTAGAAAAATAGGTGTCCCGAGACATAATGTATAGGTGCAAGGTATATAGGCGTTTGCTCGTCGCCCTTTCAGCGAAACATCGGTAAGACATGTAGTCGATGTCGAAGGGATTTCAGCTGAAGCTGGGTTCTTTGGAAAGGGCTCGTTTTCTTGGGACGGGAAGATTACACCCGCACCGTGGCTGTGTGTGTGTGTGTATGTGGGTCGGCGAGTGCGTCTGGGTCGGAGTCAAGAAACGGTGAATTCAGCTTACACCCACAAGTCTCCGCAACCCTCGTCGTCGAGCGCCGTAGACGCTGTCGTCGCTTTTACGTTGCCAGTCGCCATTAAAATGTCGTTAAATATTAGCAAGCCAAGCAGGCAAGCAAGAACGTGCTGGCTATGCAGAAATATACGTGCCAGGTGGCCCGGCGAGCCCGCGCAAAATCTTTGCCATATATGTAGCGAAAAAATGAAAGAAAAAACATTATAATAATAAAAATGCGTTTCATTAGGAAGAGAAAGGTAAAAAAAAGAAATTTATGATTTTACTTTGTTGAATCGTGTGTCGAGAGAAGTTGCGGAGTTTAATGGCCTGTAAGAGCGGCATGCTGTAACTACTTGTCGTCGGAGTAAACGAGCGAGCTGTTCGTTATGCTGCTAACGGCATTACGATATCTTTCGTTAATTGATCGGTCATCTCCGAGACCCTTTCGATTCGTACCCTCCGCCGAGTCGTCGTGCCGTTAATTGTGTCTCTATAGCTTCGGGAAACAATAAGCCAACCTCCGGTGCGACCTTGTTGGGCAACGGGACTAATTGCCCGCTTGGCTAATTGCTCGAGTATTAACCCGTCACAGCCTGGCAGGCAAGGGGCTGTTATTATGACGAACGTGGCGAGAGGGCTCGGGTTTTCGTGAACCGGTCTGGGTACCCGTTAATTATTTTACACATTGACGATGTTAACTGCCTTTTGATCATTTCGTGGCAGAATAATCGTGGGATCGTTAGGGGACGACAATGTTGGTAGACATTTTTTAGCGTTGTATCAGGCCCTAACTAAGTTCCGATGTAATGCTCTACAATTTCTCCCAGAATTATTATTTTTTTTTTATCGTTAACCAATAGACTTTTGGATCTAATGTAAATTTTGCATCCTCATAGAGGAAGCTTTGTTGCGAACCTTTTTTTCGAGACTTCAATGAAAGTGTATTCAGAATGTCTCAAGACAGCGATAAATCATATTCAGAAAAAAATTTCAGGATGTAGGTGTTTGCATGAACTAGTGGCAAAAAATTCAAACCGCTGTAACTCGGCAATGCCTCGATCAAGCTGAAATTTCACACACAGTACGTACCCCGTTAATAGTCAATGTTTCTTCAAAATTTCATTTAAAAAATTGCAGTTGTTTTTATTGTACGCGATTTTTGTTTCTTAAATAATGTCCATTCGCGCTCTAGATCTTACACTTTTTTTTAGCTAATCTGGTTAAAAACATTTATATAAATGGAATATGATCGCCCGATGATCCCTATTAAATGGGAAGAATCGACCCAACCGTTAGAATTTGATGTCACTTTCAATCTTCTGAATTTCATGCAAAAATAAGTATTATGCTTTAGACGCAATTTTTCGTATAAAATATTCACCCATTATTAAAATAAGTGATAGATTGGTGATCAGCATGGAGAAATGCATTAAACACAGTCCCGGTGCGACGACCGATGAAAAAAGTTTTTTGAGGCAATTTTCTAGCCAACATTGCAAAAAATGAGGCATCTTGCTTATTTTTAAACAGCGATTTCTATCTTTCCGAATGGCATCGCGGAAAATCCCGGGTGCCTATCACGTTCCACAGTAAGATGATGGACATGACGAGATTCTTTTTTTTTAACGTCAGAGTGCAAATTTCAAGCGAAGGGACAGGGGCTTATATTGTTTCAGTTCTGACCGTAGAAACAAACTCACTTTTCTGTTATTTTTAACCACGAATTTCCATCTCTTTCGCGGAGCATTATCGGATAAAAGCGTTCTTGACGTTCTCCCGACGTCTCGGGCTACCCGTACGTCAGACAGCGTTAATTAACTGTCAGAGCGTCAGAGCGTTACGGTGTTGCCTCGCGCTCGTAATACAAGGATATGATCCTGCTGCGGTTCGGCGATATATCGCCCAACCCGTACATACACATACATACACATACATGCACATACATACACATACATACACATACATACACATACATACACATACATACACATACATACACATACATACACATAATACACATACATACACATACATACACATACATACACATACATACACATACATACACATACATACACATACATACACATACATACACATACATACACATATATATATGCACACATACATACGTGCGTGGAAACTCCCGCTCCGTCTTACGGGCGAGCGTTATCCGAGATGATTCCTCGACGCCCGGTCAATTAACGGAGCCGCGAAGCTTGATAAATCCACCGCCGGTTTTTCGGAGTACCGGCATGCCGGCGACGATTTATCAGAGTGTCCAGAGAATAATACTTTGCGAGACTTAAACGGTCGCGCCCGTTCAACCCCCGGGGGAGTCGCGACGCTGGCGCCGACGGAAATCTCCGAAGGCGGAGCGTCACGCTTGTCGCTTCGTTGATTAACTACGTGCCCTTTCGTCGTATTCCGCGGCGCCGTCATTCTCGCGCAGTCCTCCGGGATATGACTCGGACGGTGTGAACAAACATGCCGGACCCACCGATCGTCCGTCCGAGCGGAATAGAATCGTAGACGAACCCGAATCTCCGCCCTGCGGCCAAACCCTAACTATCTCCTTCAGCTCCGTCGGTACGGTCGGGACACACCTCTCATACCGCAATCAAACGCCATTTGTACTCCTGTCACGTGCAACAAAATGCACACAATGTTATGCTCAACTAATGACGAGGCTATGCCGAATCCGTCGCTTCTACCGCTGAATTCGATCCAAGCAGATTGCTGTATTCTAGCACATAGACAGTTACACAGTAAAACAAATGTATACTTTCTACAACAATTTATTGGCTACAAAGGTCCACAATTTTTTATTTGTTAATTTCCCGATCGCATCATTCGGCCTCTACATGGTGGCCGCGGTCAGGGAAAACCGGGAAAAGTTAGGGAAAAAAATCTTGGTCAGGGACTCTGGGAATTTCAAAATTGGTCAGGGAAAAAGTAAATTGTCGCCGAACCTTCTATAAATAAATAAGAAATATATAAAACGGAGCCTTCAAAAAAATATGGAAAATTTCGAAAAAAATAGAATTAAACATTAATACAATAATTAGACATGTTCATTTGCATAATTAATTTCTTTTAATAGGAGTCGTTAGAAGTTTGGTCAGGGAAAAATTTTAATTGGTCAGTGAAAAGTCAGGGAAAAGTCAGGGAATTTTTTGTGGAAAAAAAATGGCCAGCATGTTCTAGTTTTACAAACAAAAGTACAAACTAAAATTGTTAATGACATGGGGAATAAGAGGACAAGTTTGTATATTCAAGCCTTGACAAACGAGTTTGTCACTTATATAACAAAATTATTTTTACAAAACTTCGTATTCCTATTTTACGAAACTATTTTTTACAGTATACGAATCTCTTGGCATACCGAACAAAAATTTCGCTTGCGGTCTGCTGAGGAAAAAAAATGTTTGTTTCAACTCTACTTTCGATTTTTACAATTCCATATGACATTGAAACGACCACGGCAAGACCTTTAAGGCGACATGTTATCGTTTCAATCCGGTATGAAATTGTGCGAATTTAAAGTAGAATTGAAACTTTTTTTTTCTCTCTGCAGCCCGCAAGCAAATTTTACTTGAATCATTGATATTTTTTATTCAGTGACTCGAGGCGTCGCGTGGGATTCGGAACTTAGTTCTTCAGACATTTATTTTTGGAAAGCGAAAGGAGGATAAATCTATATTTTATATTTAATCAACGTCATTATTTTTTTTGGTCAGCTATTGAGCTATGGGGATAAAAGAAGTACCAGATTTGTAATCATTGAAGAAAATACATTGGACGCAGCATCGAAACGGGGCAGCGAAAAAAGAATGTCAGATCGATTTTGCGAAAAGCGGATATTTTTCGTAGCTTTGAGCAGCAATCTCTCTGCCTCCGAATTGGATTCCTACATATTATGCTTTGCAACGAATATCGTGCGCGGTATAGGATAGATCTCTGTAAGCTGACACGAACCGCCCGGACTTCAGGACATTTGGCGGACGATCAAACGATCGAGTTCACAGCGATCGTAGATTTGACAGTCAGTCTTATTCGAGACTATAACGCGAATGGACGTTTGACGTTCGCGAACGGTCACAAAAGCATAACTCGAGCCAATAAATGGCCCAATTAGCATTCTTTTTATAATCGGCCGCCTCTTTATTTCCGCGAAACGTTAGGGGAGACCGGGGACAAAAGTAACACGGGTCAATTGTAAAAAGTGGTTGCGCATGATCGGGCGCATCGGATATGAAGTGAGCAACATTATCACGTCACCTTATGAAGTGACGTATATAACGTTGCTCACTTCATATCCGATGGGTCTGATCATGCGCAGCGTTGCGCAGCCGCTTGTCACAATTCTCCCGTGTTACTTTTGTCCCCGGTCTCCCCTACAGTATGTTTAGAGATTTTTTTTTCGAGGAGCTTTTGCCGTGACGTAATTGCGATTCGAAGAAGATGGATCAATCGTGAAATGAGGACGACATGGAGGTCATCTCGCACGGACGAGCGACCAGTCGACGTCTTCAGCGCTATGTCCCCTTCCGCAAAGGGTGTCGCTTCTGCTCGAGAATCGTGGATAATCTTCCAGGGGGAGACGAACATTCAGGATTTTTTCGATCGCACCCGGCGCAGTATTCCCCCCCCCCCCCCCGCCTACATCGCTCCCAGGAAGCGAGGATCAAAAAAAAGAGAATTTGATGATCGTAACAGAGACCTCGACTCATGCATCATTCGAGACTTGTTCGGGAAAAGCTAATTCGAATGGGGCATAGAGATCGACCAGTGGAGGAAAAAATATTGACAGTCACGCTAAGATGAGACTTTTTTTCTCGCCGGGCGATGTTAGAGTTTCTTGCAGGACTTTCGCTAAGGGTAGCGAATATGAGCATCCTTTCCGCCCCGGGCTGCCATTTCGCTTATCTCGGAACCATTTTTTTTCCGCCATCGGGGGCGAAGAGGCAACCTAAACATTTGCCCAAACGGCTTGGGTAAACCTAAACGTTTATCTGAACGATTTGGGCAAACCTGTGTAGGTTTGCCCGAACGACGACTTAATGTTTCCGATATGGTTTCTTTGCGTACATGGAATCTCCCACGCGATATTGAATCTTCTGAGATGTGTTTATCAGACGAAATGTATAGAAAAAGATGTGAGATTATAGATTTAAAAATAGTAACCACATAGCCGATTATAAGTAGTCACGTCAGAATTTGGTGGTTTAAACCTTTGCCAACCTAATTGTATTTCGAATGGCTATGTTGTGATTCATGATCTAATTTTTTCTGATGTAGCGTTTGTTGCATCGAAAGTATTAGATAGTCTCGTGCGCTGTGATGAATATCGTCCGCCCATGAAGTTGGAGTTGAATTTGCATCTCGTGTTATCAATCGAACTCTAGAAAGTTCCCGTAATTTCTCCAATGCTGATTGTGATGAAAAATTTCGTACATCCCTCGCGCGGAGCACTTTTTCTAACTCGTGTGATTACAGCAAACTCACACTCGTTAGAAAAACGTTTTTCGCCCTCGTGGAGTAATGTACTATTATGCCACAAGGGAGGAAAGTGCGTCTTTTCACCGAGTGTGAAGTTTGATGCTCGAGCGAAGCGAGGGCAGAAATTCACACGAGGTGAATTTCTGCCTGAATAAAGGCACTTCCTCCCGAGTGGCATACGCTATTTTTTGCTCGACTATGCTAAAAAAGTGGCCACATTTCTGTGCCTGCAATGGGGATGGAAAGTGGCTGATTGTAATAGGACTTTTTTAGCGTAGTCAGGAAAAAAGTACTTTTCGGCCCGCTGTAGTTACTTTTCCGCGACGGGTGACCTTCTCGATACTATAAAATTTGCTTTCTCGCATTTCGTGCCACGGAAGCCGTGGGAGATTTCAAAATTTTCTCAGCGCTTCTCTGCGGAGAGCGGTGTGTCATGAATTTTTTTTAGGTGGTTCTTTGGATGATGGTTTTGACCGTTGTGTTGTAATTGGGTGCAAACTGATGATCATTCAATAAATAAATATAAAGTTTTGTTATCATCGAGTCAATGTCGAGTTGACACGAGATCCGCAGGTTCAGCGCAAGCGAAGCCAAGTGGTCGAAAGCGGATGCCAGACGGGCAAGGACTTTAGTCAATTTACTTTGCCAAGTGGACGATGACCCGCGCTTAATGCGCAAAAACCCTTTCAGCGGGGCCCTTTTCCGCCGGTATTGTAAGAGCGGGGAAAAAAGGTCGTGAGAAACCCGAGCAGCACTCGACCGAAGTGCGATGGATGCTCGACGAGTAGCTTCTGCCTCGTGGTTACCGCACGGAAATAGTCTATGGCTGAGGCTAAAAGCTGAGTTTCCACGGGAATCAGAGCAAGCGTCGTCGCTGCGTGTGAAAACAAAAACCGGAACTCTGAATCATTTTTATTGTAACTTTTGTCCTCAGAAAAATTTGAAATTTAGAACACATTCTTTATCGATAAAAGATTTTTTTACGATAAAAATCCTATTCCATCTTCAACTAGGAATACTCTGTTCATGTGAATAATAAAAATACCCAAGACAGGCTATAAGACGAGGTTTTTGAAACAATTTCTTTCGGGTCGTTGGAGAGTAATGCGTGCCCTGAAAAAAAATTACCGTAAATGATTGTCACTGTAACTTTATAAAATACCCTGAAAATTGAAATCTGCTTACTTATCATTACGATAAAATAGCTACAATGTTGCAAACGGATTACCAGGTTCCTTGCAAATTTTTCTCCGTAATTCACAAACCTTCCTCTCCCGAGGAATCCAAAAATCATCCGGCACTTATCGTTTAATGTTTTTTCTTCTTTTGTTTTTTCCTTTCGTTTCTACACCATTTCCCTTCGAACGTAATTGAAACAAGTAATCCACAATTTTACTCAGCCACTTGCTGTTTGCGAAGAGATGTCTGACGCAAAGTTGCCCGCCTGATTTCCGCGACTTTGTCGTTCGGCGCGGAAGCGATTCGACTTTTCCGGTTGGTGTGGCGATTCTCGCTATCTCCTCCTCTCCCGAGTTTTCTCTTCTCACTGGCTGCATGCGCCATTACTTTCGTCCGAGTATCAGACAGTCGCTATCATAGAAGTGCTCGCGGCTCGTCATTCTCCAACTTACGACGCGATAGACGATCTCCGCTTCGTCCGCCTTAATTTTAACTCATTCACTCTGCTCGACTATATATATCGTCCGACTGCCTCTCCTCTAATCCTCAATTATTCTTCGTCGACGAGAGTTCATTTTACTCAAGCCTATACTTTCTTATCTTATCGCGAGAAAATATATTAAAAGACGCGAGAAGTTTGGCGAGAAACTTATCGTACAAGGTAGAAAAATTGTGCAATTCTTTCTCTTTTTTTGTTGAAAACTTTTTTAATGAATAGCAGCTCATTATTGCGAGATGAGTCGCTTGAAAAAAAAAATAAAATCAAAATTGCGCACCCTCATTGGAGAACCTTCGAGATTAATGAGAAATTACTCGGAAGCAATTTAACTGCTAGTTGAGATCACTCGATGGCTCTTCAGATGTTTTATCTTCACTCGAGTCGATTGTGTGGCAATAATGCGGTTGACGAAAAATCGATTCACCGAGGACTTCACCGAGGACTTGCAATATCGAATAAAATTTAATTTTTGGGAGAGTACTCTTCAATTTGCACTATGTACTATTTCAAATATAGCTGCACGTGGTTTTAAGCCAGCTACTGTACAGAAGCGCTGAACGAGTGCTGAACGAGTGCTGAATTTTACCCAAAATGTTATGCATTTTTATTAATTTTTTTGCATGAACCATTGTGATTAATATTTCTCTTGATTAAGAACGCATACAATAACACGAATCAACCTAATTACTGTCAATAAATGCATACAATTACGCATCAAAAAATGAAAAGATAATGCACTCATTTGAGTAGTGTGCCACGCAGTAGCTACCTTATTACTCTCTTTGACTATGCAATATCGCAATGTCCGCCGGTCTCCGGGTACTTCGTAGATTAAGTCATAATACAGATAGGAATCCGGCTTATATAACGTTTCGAATTCACTTAAATCCCCAGGTGGATATCCCAACCGTGCTGGCTTCCGTTTTGCGGCGTTTCACTCGGTCGAAGGAAGCCCCTTATTTCCGTCAACGGAGATCGAATAAATTTCCGGCTTCAGCTACCGGCCGCGTATAACGCCTGTTAAAAAATCTTCCCGAAATAAATATATAAATGAAAACCTAATTAAATATTAAGTTCAAACTTAACACCAAATAATACGAAAAATCTAAATGCATAAAATCTATGCAAAAAAAGAAATTCCTAGGTTTGTTTGGTTTCACTGATAGAAAAACTGGTCCATCGAGCGCCGAATGTCGATTGATCGGTGAAGTAGGGAAAAAAGGGCAAAGCTTCGCGAAAGACGCCCTTGTAATTAGGGCCTCGCGGTGGTAGATCAGTAGGATCTAATTAATGGTCGATGAGATATGTATGTATATATATATAACGCGAGGGGTTACGGGACAGACAAGTGCGGGCCGATGAAACTCGGAGGCCTCGATCCAGCGTGATGAACGAGCCTTTCCGGTCGCTGTCTGGAGAGCTACACGAACGATTAATTTCGCTTCGAGGTTCGAAACGAGCGTTCCTCGTTCGTTCATTCGGCCGCTCGCGAGGACAACCGGGAGTCGCAATCGGGCTCGCTCGGGATTGTGCTGATGGTCGCCCGTAGTGCTGGTGTTTGTATATGCATACATGCGCCTATATATATATATATATATATATGGATCGTTGATGGTAACAGCCCCACCGAAGGTTTGCGAATCCGATTAGGCGAACGGATCAGTCCAATGATGAAGTGCGATCGAACGACCGAGCCTCACCGATAAAACCGAGCAAATTATCGCAGATTACGTTCCGTAATTCCCGAAGGTATATGCACAACATTTCCGTTTGCATCCAATACACAGACGTGCATATAGGACCGGGAGGCGAAATGGCCAAGTAGGAAAAAATTAGGGAAATGGAATGAAAATTAAATTCAATTGGTGGAATTAAATGCAATTTGTAACCAGCTGAAATTTGAAACTTGTAAATCTCGAGACCGCAGGAAATAGTATAAGGTCGGTCAAAATGAGACTGTCGGATGTAACGAAACCAACTATTATTATATTAATCCATCGTACAAGCGGATATGTTATTTCTTTCGATTCTCTCTTTCGACTGAGACTTCGCTTGTTGTTTATTTCTCCTGGCAATGTGGAAATAAAAATCAAGCGCTCTCAATTCCTCTCGGTAAGCCTCCAATTGTTCGGAGTACCTTATAACAGGAAATATGTTTTGAAACCCACAAAGTGCGTAAACGCAGTACAAGCTAAATCAGTGAAACAGACATTTTTAAGACAAACGGCTCGTAACCGAAAAATAATTTTTTATTCATATTTTATGGTAGTTTCGCAGAAAAATCTCGAAACTACAGATATAACAGGAAATGTGTTTCGGCGACCCGGTACTGCAAAACTGCAATGACCCTAACAAGTGCATTAAATTCCATATCTCTACAGCGTTACGATGTTTAGAGAAACCCCATTCATTTTCCGAAAGGTACAAAAAGAAAAACGAAAACAGAATCGTCTCGGAATGACGTATCGCTTTATAAAGTCCAGCCGATGGTATATGGTAGAAGTTTTTAACGTCGACCTCTCCGCGTTCTGGGAGTCGTTTCCTCCCTGCAAACTGCGTCTTCTTATTTTTACCGGCGTCTTCTCGCATCCGCGCTGTAACGCCGCTCCCGGCGATGCAGCGATAAAGATGGAAACGAAAAAAAAACATAAAAAAAAAGAAAGAGACAGATAGAGGAAGCGAGTTTGCGACAGGAATGGAAGAGGCGGGAGGACGCGAGAAAAGCGGGAAACTCGGAGATCTCTCTGGCCCAACACGCCGGGGGTCAGTGACGTATTTTTTCTTTCTCTCTGTATCCGCAGCAGCCACTCCCTGTGCCAACCCTCTATTTTCTGTTATTACACCGAGCGAAAAGGGTCCGGTTTTATCCCTTTTATTTCTATCCCTCACGCTGAAACAGTCGCGACAAACTTCAAAGTGAGTTTTTTTTTCCGGACCTTCTGTCCACTTAACCGTACGTTTTTATACGTTTGTACTGTAGAGCGTATGGTGGTTAGGGAGAGGGCCAATGAGCGTCAGAGTTCCATTGTGCCGGGTACAACCGCGCGAGCAAACGCATCTGTTCGATTGTTAATAACGATAATACCATAATTTGATAATTTGGGCATTAAATCGGCGCCGAATTATCGAGCCCGTGGGGGAAATATTGGTTTATTTGTATTTGGATGTCATACATATCGATGGTACAATACCACACGAGCATAGCCTGTGATTCCACGTATCGCACTTGTGCCCTTATTGAATTAAACCATCGGCGTATACGGGAACCGGAGACATAATTTTCATTCGTAATTTAATTTAACGTGACTCTCGCATTGCTCTCCGTATATATCTGCAGGCTCGCTCGAAACCGTACCGCGTTAAACCATCAAAGTTAAGTCCCGCGAGGGTCGTCGGAATCCCGGTCACTTTTACCCTGTTCGCTATATTCATTCCCGCCCCGCGGTAGATACTCTCTAGTTCGCAGGGATTTATTAAAATTTCCTAGCGACTGCCGGTACCTTGAAACATCCCCGCATTTCCATTAGTCAGATATGAGATTAGGTTGAAAATCTACATGGTCAAATTCTTCGACACATATTGACTGGTGGGACTTGTAAATGGAGATTGTCCTCAAGAAGCAAGAAGTGGTTCTCAAAAAGCGTTAAGAATTGGTCTTCAAAAAGCAACATGGAAAGATCCTCAAGAAGCATTACCGAATCGTCTTCAAAGAGTTGTTAAGGAAGTGTTCTCAAAGAGCGTTGTAGTCGTTTGGGCGGACGTGGAACAATCATGGCCTGCAAGCATACTCGTATTAGCACTGAATAATCAGGGTCTGCAGAGACCCCGAGGGGCCTGGCTGGGATTACTGAGGAGATTCCGTCTTACCTGTTAAAACTGCCGTATATGTTTTGATATACGATTCTAGTGTCCTCAACAGCGTCGCCGAAAAGCGTTGCGGAGCACAAACTGATTGACCTAGAATACTTTAGGACCTAGAAGCATACCCGTAATACGACTGAATAATCAAGGTCTGTAAAGAACCCTGAGGCGCTGGCATGGATTCCTGAGGAGATTCCATGTTACCTGTTAAAACTACCGTAGATATATCGATGTCCAACTGTAGTGTCCTCAACAGCGTTGCGGAGCATAGAATTGATTGACCTAGAATACTTTAGGGCCTGGACGGAAGTCCCCAGCACGACATAAGGTAAAGGACCCAGTTTCTGACACTGACCCAGTTTGTGAGACCTCTAGCATAGGCGGCTCCCCCCACCATTTGATACGCAGCCAATGGGTAGCGCGCTTTCGGGGGGTCACAAACTGCGACTCTTGGTCCTCTTTGTTTACGATTTTACACGCTTGAAGTGAGAGAGCTGCGTAGAAGTGTCATAAACTGGATCATTTACCTTGCAATTATCGAAACCTGGGATGTGTTTCTTACGGGACTTCAGTATTATCTCCTAAAACTACCGAACTTGTTTTGACATGCAATTTCAGTGAGTGCAACCACGTGTTACTCATTACTTCCTATTCGTTTCGCGACTTACTCCGTGTTTCGTAGGAGGCGTTGGGAGCAGATTCGAAAGTGTTTCGTTGATATTCCACTGTGCCAGGCGTGTCTGTGAATGCAAAGTACCTTTTCCTCTTGTTTTGTATGGGTCGAAAGGCGGAAAGTGGGGTGATTGGAAATGGCGGTCGATTCTCGAAAGGCTTTCGAGGGTTAACCATCGGGCGGGCACAGAGAATCGTAGAGAAGATGAAACCTAGCAAAACAAAGCCTTTGCTGATTACTGTACCGCGGCCCAAAGACAATGCGATGTAATGGGAGCGGTCGTAACAATAGGAACGGGCAACCACGACCGCTGAACCCTACGGTTCCCTCCGCACCTCATCATTGCCCATCGACGCTCTGGCGTCGTTAGTCCATGCGGCAGTGTACTCCTGTTTAATACCAATGCTGCTCTTGCTCCCGCTGGTTTAGCTGCTTCTGCTAGTTTAGCCGCTTCTCCTACAAATTATACCAACACGCACATCTGTACGTACAGTTTACCTGGATCTTCTATTGTCTATATATGACAAAATAATTTTTTTCCTAACGCATGCAAGTAAAATCCCGTTCTTCGTTACTGTGAAGTGAGAACCCAAGGGCACTTCTTCGCATCGCGTGCGAGAAAAATACCGCGCATGCGTACAAACGCAATATAGTACTTTTTCTCGCATTGGTGCAGAAAAGTGCCTTTGTGCACACACTTCGCAAAAACGAAAAGTGAGATTTTTCGCGAATTTGTTAAGAAAAATTATGCGAATGGGATGGGCGTAGGAAAGGGAGTCCTGCCTATTAAACATTTAATAAATTGGTATCTTGAACCTTCGTCAAAATTTGCCTGCAAATTCTGCAATTAAATTTCTTCCATTCAACTTCACTCGGTTAAAAATTGTGCCCTTAGAAAAATGGAATAACATAGTTCAAGCATACACCGAACACCGGCAAAATTTAATCTGAAACAAGTTAATTTTTCTGTGTATAAGAAAATATAAATATACATATTTGTTTCATTTAAGTAATAATTTTACTAGATAATTTTCATTTTATTCGTTATTTATTAGAACAAAACATTTTTTTTCACCAGTGTAAATGGCACACCGACTTCGGTTACATAGCCCCATTACATAACGCGTACCCGCAGCCCCGTTACGGACGACATCGCTCTATAGACCGGTCCCGTCGGTAGTTCATCGCATTGTGCAAAAGCGGTAGCCCATAAACCGTACATTATCCTATCCTCGACTTATTTGTGTGTTAATATATTTCGCGAATGGCACGAGGCCAACGGCAGACCTATCCTCGATGTCGGGCTGCGTTCGGTGCCAGGGTCGACGGTAGCTTCGTGAAATATCGGCGCGGAGTCAACGGTGTCCGGCCGGTGTATTGGCAGAAGCGATTTTTTATCGACATAGCGGTTTGTTCCACACGGGTCCATTCGGCTCGGCTCTATTGTCTGAGCACTATCAACGCAGGAGCATTTTCTCCGCGAGTTTGCGTATCGTTACGCGTAAACGAGATTGTCGCCCGTTTGCTCGTTCACGATCCTCTTGGGCATAAGATAACGGTACCAATGCTCGGACACGTCCCAATTGTCGGACACTGTGCGGATTTGATTTATTACAAATTTAAGTATTAGAAATCCAGTTTGAGACTTGCAATCGTTCTTTCAAACATTATTTGATGGACAGAAAAAAAAATTACAAGATTTAAGCCTAAATTATTTTTTGTTGTTGCATTTCATTAAAAGGCCGATGGTATAGTAAATTGGTTACAAGCATTAATACATACGCGACCCAATAATCGGACAGTTTGAAGAAGTTAGGTTAGCCAGCTGTCTATGTAGCTTATCTTCAGTATTGTTTCGCGTAAATGTAATTCTTCACTGATTTAATTAATGACTGGCAAAGTAATTTTATTTTTTAGTTAATATGAAGTAGTTGAGTTCATACATCAGAATTCTAGAAATTTGTGATTGTCCGAAACATCGGGACGTAAGTGTCCGAATATATGGACGTGGCGAAAAACTGTGCAAAAACTGGTACATGTGGACTTTATTTGTTATCGAAAAAGATGTATCTTTGTGTTATTTGTCGGTGTGTTTTGGAAACTAGAAACTATCAGCTTGACATTAGTTTCAGTTATTTACACAAAAAATGTCGTCTTACCCAATTAATAACTGCTGGAATCTGGGTATGCTCTTAAACGTCCGATCATCGGTACCTTTACCTTACCTTTAAAATCAAGTCAAAGGAATTAATGAAGCCCTCGACGTGTTTCGATACTACCAGGATGAACGGACGTTCTCGGACTTTCACACTCTCGAAGGCCATTTCCGCAGGTTTGCCGGAAATAACACACGATTGCGACAAGGATTCGGGTATGGTTTGTCAACTGCGTAAATCATATACACCGAGCCCGACAATTATATTCCCCATGTGCATTGCTAATGGGCTTCTTCTCCGGGCGAACCCGCGAGATTCATAACTAACGGTAGCGCTGGATGCAGTAGCGGCGGTGTAACGCGCCAAGGGAAAGAGCCGGGGAACGTTAACGCACGCTTGCCGTGTTAAGCTTCTCGTAATTAAGTCTCCTCGCCAGGGGTGGGTCGGGTAGATGGAAAAAGTAGGTTGGGCGAAGGTGGAGAATAAAAGTTTGCACTGCCCGAGGGGCCCGCGTAACGCTCACTCCTGCTACGCTAACGCTTTTGCACCTGCGATTAAAAAGGCTTCTCGCACTTTTGCTCCG
This sequence comes from Ichneumoninae sp. A BG-2022a, assembly GCA_030522665.1. Lineage (NCBI taxonomy): Eukaryota > Metazoa > Arthropoda > Insecta > Hymenoptera > Ichneumonidae > Ichneumoninae sp. A BG-2022a. The sequence continues at coordinate 27,628 of JAPYZC010000636.1, read as the reverse complement.
GAGTACTCAGGGAATTTTCCATTTCAACGTCGGGGCTTGGGGAGAAAGCTGCCGCAGAGAGAGAGGAAGGGAATTAAAGTGGATGGTAGAGAAAAAAATAGGAAAATGGAGAAGTGAAAGTCTGAGTGGTATGGGATGTGGGAGGAAGACATCCGAAATTAAAGTGATCAACGATTTCGAGTACCGTTCAATTAAGTCTGCTGACTCGAGATCGTGAGCGAACCTAAGATGGACTTTTCGTTTCAGGGCTAAGTCCGATATATTTTCTCCGCTGATCACGATCGGGCGGGTTTGACTCCTTTACTCCCATCTTCATTTTCGACACGGACAAGTGTTTCGGAAATCAAAAAATTAATAATTGGAAATAATTTTTTTTAAAATTGGTTAAATTGTAAGACCTTGATTTATTTGACGGCCACCGTTTATTAAGATTAAGTAAAATATTTATTTGATTTAAATAAATATTTATTTCATTTAAGTAACTATTTACTTAATTTAAATGATATTTATTTAAATCAAATAAATATTTTACTTAATCTTAATAAATGGTGGCCGTCAAATACATTTTTTTTCTGGGTGTATCAATCCACGGTTTTAGGAAGAAACAAATTTTGTTCATTTATAGAATTTTATTCTCCAGGTGAACTTCACCGAGCAAAGTTTTTACGATGTTGAATACAGCTGTTATAACTTGACGAAATTCGGTCTCATGCAGAAATCTTCAGGGTCATTAAATTGTTATCGTGTATTGAAAATTGAAGTTGATTAAGAAAAATTGTCTCTCGCGATCATCGTGATTCGCGCCGTTGCCGCTATCAAATTATAAAAACTCTAGGGATAAGAAAAAAAAAGCCGATAGAGGTCGCCGAGTTCTCGTTCGCTGAGAGTCTCCACGCACCTCTCCGGTCGGGCGGTTAAAAAGAAAACTCGTCGCACTCTCGTTCCGCGCATACTTGATGAATTTAAAATTCACTCCGTTGAGAAAACTAGGTACGAGAACGAAGAAAAAGAAGGTAGTGGAGCGCGGTATCTAACAAGGCAGATTGGCTGCGAAAGAGTCTGCCGGACCAGCGTTTTCTTTAAATATAAATTTTGCATTAAAAAAGCGCAACTTCGTAGACGGATTAAAAGCTTCTTTTGGATAATGATGATTTCAATTCCCGTCTGAAAACGGGTGAACATATATATACCGGACCATCTCGGATGACTTGAATTACGGAACAAACTTCGACGCTCCGCGCTATTCGGCCGAGTTTCACGATTAGTTATAACGATGTTCCTATGGAGTAGAAGCAGAAGCGGTAGCGACGGCGAATGCAAAGTTTCCAATAGAGCGTTTCATACTCCTGCTTGCCGGTCGAGTTACTCACACACGTGCACACACACACACACACCGGCTACGCTCTTCCACTTTGTCCTCCAGAACAGATTTGCTAATTTCGTTGCAGTACAGCCGAGCCAGCGGTAATAAGATTAGCCGCCAGGTATCGATGTATTGGGAAATTTTAGGATGGACAGAAAGTGGAAACGGCGTCTGACCATCGGCGGTTTTATCTACTCGGACGGGGCTGGCTCGTGCGCGATTGGATGGAGCCGAGCCGGCCAGACTTTCATGGCTATCATCCCGCGTCAATCGAAAACCACGGGCGAGATGAATCTTGTCCGTGAAGTAGGAGTCGATCGTCATTAGCTACACCCGTCCGTTTTTCTTTTCCGAGGCTCGCAATAATAGCATGAAATATTTTTATGCGATAGCGTATCGAGCGTCAGTCGATACCTAATGTTTTATGAGCTTGGAGAGATTAAATATCTCTCGATAGCCGATTTATATATCTTTGAAAAATAAAAAGGTATGAGCTGAAGGACCTCGGTCGATGGCCCATAGATATTATATGTATTGCATATCGTTTGTAATTGTCCCACCACCATTATTGTAAACACCGTTGTCAATAAATACATTTACTACTATTACTAAAAAGGTACATCAAAGTGGTTCTGGTGAGTTGTCGCGGTCTTACGTGGTTGCACGCAAATATAACAAATAAACATAACATGGCTGAAAGACTGCGGTCGATGGGCAATTGGCAATATGCAATATAAGCGAACTGAGATAAGCTTGTTGGGTATAAAAAATTGTTACATGTTATGTATTTATGACCCTGAAGATATCTACATGACATCAAATTTCATCTTCGGCAAGTCTCTATCAGTGCACGGCTTTAGGAAGAATAACCAATTGTTCACTTGTAGAATTTTAATCTCCAAGTGAACTTCCTCGAGAAAAGTTTGTACGATGGAAAATACAGCCGTTATAACTTGATGAAATTTGGGCAGACGCAGATATCTTCAGGGTCATTATGTATTGGCATAAAACTCGCACCCAGAAAAATAATTTCTTTGATTAAAATGAATATTTATTTAAATTAAATAAATATTTTACTTAAACCAAACAAACGGTGGCGGTCAAATAAATGATTTTTCTGGGTGCGCTGCTACAACTACTAAAAATAACTCTGTAACTCGTGAAGGGTCGTTACATGAGAATTTTCTGCACTACCGGCGAAGCAGTGCGTGCTTCAGTGGGATCGCCGGTTTTCTTATTGAGCCGGCTTGCGAAGCGTGCGGAGAAACAAGAAGCACCCCGCGATACAGATAAAACAACTTTACCCACCGTTAACACAGTGAGGCACACTTTTGCTCGAAAGTTTGTACTGCTACGAGAGGGCAGAAACTAAGGGAGAGCGGGGCAAAATGGGACAGTGGGGCAAAACGGGACAACGGGTGAAAAACTCAGTTTTCCAATAATTGTTTGATGTCCCATTTTGTCCCAACCATAGACACAGATTTTCAACACCGTTTTGCGTCACTCACCATCACCGCCACCATCCAAATGTCATTGAAAAAATTGCCTTTTGTCCCACTATCCCATTTTGCCCCGCTCTCCCCTACATCCATCGTGTGTGCCTACGTGCTGAAACGGAAGTGTGAACTATTTCTTCGTTTTTTCATCCACTAAACTCCCGAACGCGATCGCCCATGGGGAATTCCGAAACTGGCATTTCTCACTCCCTGAGAATATGAGAAACTCGAGGTTTCGCTCGTCGGGATAGTCTGGTCACGAGTCCTCCGGCGGTTATAATGAAGTTTCGACGGTGAGCAGAAAAGTTTTTGGCGAACAGAGCGAGGCTCTGGCGGCAGCTGCAGGAGCGTAGGGGGGACTCGAACCATCGCGCGCGTTACCAGAACCAAAAGTTTCCGACCAGAAAACTCCGTGCCGAATGGAATTTGTACGAATGAGAATAATTTTGTCGGGATATTGAAGACCCTAAAAAATGTACCGATATTGCGCATCATAAGCGAACGGGGGTTGGATTTGTCGACGGTTGCGACAGCGCTTTGACTAGTTTTCGCGTGCATACCACCGTGCATACGGCACTGGAACGGAAGTTTAAGACTTCCAATCAAACTTCGACTCATTCGAGGCGGAACTATGCAAGTAACCGAGAACCTTTACTTAGGGTCGTCCAATCTTGGGTCTGGGAAAATTTGCAATAATCTCGAGGAAACCCGTGCTGATTGGAAAATCGTGATACGTTCGGATGACGTTGCGTGCTTGGCTGCAAAAATGTGGACTGGATTTCTAAACGGTTACTTTATTTTTGTCGATTGGCCGGCCCAAAGGTAACAAAATTTTGAAGAGAGCTCCACTATTTCTGAAAACTGTGAATCCACTCGATGGGAAAAAAACACATTCTCCACTAATTATCCATTTATTGTTTTGTTAATGATTTTATTTGCGAAGTGTTCAATAGGTCGAGGATCGGGTTAAAAGAGCTGTGCACGTTACTTTATAACAATCAGGTTGATTTATTATAAAACAAGTACCAAGCATGAGAGCATACAGGCATAGCTGTCGAGCCTTTGGCTGTGGCGCGCTGGGAGCCCACGTTCTATACTAGAACGACTAATCGCGTATACCGCAAGAAGAAATTAAGGTACAAATTATTACGAGTTAGCCGACGAAAAAAATAATTTTGAATCAACGCAAGCTAAAAAGAGGTGCAAAGTAATTTGCACAACTCGTTTTACTCTTAGCGTGACGTTTGATTCAGGAACTCGTGTCAGACGTAAAAAAAAAATCCGAAAAATTTGAAAATCTTATAAAATCTAAGCGGTTAGATCCCTTTTCGCCAAATTAAATACTGAACGTTATATACTGTTGGCCCATTTCCCACGCGAAATTTACGTTTGATACTTTCTTTGAATAGATTTCTTTGATAACAAAGGTTTTTGATAAAAACATTATATTTGTGTGCAGTTTCAGAACGAAAAATAGCGTCAAATCTTCAGTCAGGCCTCAATCTTCACGAAAATTGCATTGATCGAAGCGACGTTACCACTCAACTAGTGTACCAAATGTTAATTCGCTCTCTCATACCGTTTCCGAGTTATAGCCGAGTTATATCCGACCCCGGTTAAAAATCGTATTTCTCAACGTTTTCGACTATTTCAAGTAATCCGACATTAAAATCTCAATTTCTTTTTTTTTTTTTACGAAAACATAACTTCCTCTCTGAGGAAGCAGAAACAAATATAAGTAGTCCGACAATTGTGCTATACCTATAGCCGTAATTTCCCTTTCGCGCGTAAAAATCTGCAGGAAAATGACACGTCTCCCATTAAGTTGAATAACAGATATGAAATCCTTCACGCACAGATATTATAAGTAATACAATGCGAGATTGGATACCGCGTGTTATTTATTGCAGCGAGCTCGGAATGGCAAAGCCTCCGCGATACGCAGACGTGAATGCGAAGCGAAGTAGATGAAAGTTTGCCGTCTGCGGATGGGGAAGCTCGGAGTATGAGAGAAATATCCTCTTTATCGTTGTCACAGGCGCGACAAGATGAGCGCGCCGGGGCCGACGTCGGTGCTTTTATACGACGTCGTATCTCACCGATGCCACATTATTTGCGTTATACTTTCATCAATAACGACTCCTCTCGCTTTCATCCCAACATTCTCTCTCCGCCACTCTTCCCACTTAATGCATATTGCGAGCTTTAACGCTCGCTCAACTCGCTCGTAATAATATTACGACAAACGCGGTGCGGTTGATAAAGCATCCGCAATATAGCACGGTGCGCCGGTAACCGAGCTATGGAATATCGGTCCGATAGGATTAAGCCTCCATCGACCGACGCCTCACGTCGTGGACGATACCTGACAAAATTAATGTATCTCCCCCCATTTTCCATACTTGAGCCTTTGGCGCTTATTCGTATCGACAGTTTTTAATTAACGCGCCTGAGATCCTATTGGAAACTTATTAATTATTTTCGTACCAAGTTATCGTGCCATTGATGGATAATTAACATTATCAACCCTTTAAGTGGTAACAAAAATATTGTTGAAAAATCTGAATAAACTTCGCAGGAGAAAAAAGTTGGTGAACAATAAAGCGACGTAAAATCTCCTTCGGTCCATCTGAAAACTAATTTTTTAATTAAGGGCAAACTCTTCGGAGGCAAACCAAATTATCAGCGTCTGGCTCGACGGTCAGATGAAGACTAATAATTTTCGTCAGTCGAAAGCGTTGGAAACTATCTAGAAAAAAAAAAAAAAAAATGTATTACAGCATTTTTTACCGTGAGGTAGCGACGCGGCATGCTAGGTGAAAAGTATTCCGTACGTGAATGGTTAACACGGTTGTTTCTGTAACAGAAAATTATTTAATTCAAGCACTTTTTTTAATGGAACATTTCCATGCACATCCGGCGAGCCGTCGTCAGCTGCTCACTGGAAGCAGAGAACTTGCTTCCTAACCCTCCCCCCCCCCAATCGTCTCGACCTACATAACAGCGAGTATGTGAAGGATGGCGAAAGCGAGTGAAGTCTACCTCGCGCGACTACACTCGGCCGCACTCGTGTGAGTGCGGGTGTGGTCGCCGTCCACATAAAATCTTAGCTGTATTAGAGAGAAACCATGAAGTTGCCATGTAGAAGAACGAACTTTCACCTAAAAGGACCTCCCCTGGCTTTACCCGAAATACCGAAAGCGGAGACAGCTCTTTCCGGCTTTAATGCACCCCAGAGTAAGGGACTTTGAAATTTGTATCCTGCTTCGTGATCTCCATACTTCCTGCGATGTTTCCTCTGTGGAAATCACATCTGGCTGGTTATACTCGGTTTATACTTTTCAATTAACAAAAAGGAACTCTAAAAAGTTGGTAACTCAAGAAGCATCTTCACGTTCTGGCGTCCCTAAAAGAGCCAAAAGTATAGAGAAATACGTTTTTCTGACAGTGAAGGGGTTAAGAATAACGACTTAATAGTTCGAGACTGCGTTTCAACCCTAAAAGACGCAAAGGCTTTATCTCTTCTAGGGTAAAAGTGGGGAATATGGCCCGGTAAATATATCATTGATTTACGTGTTAATCGAGGTGGGCCATATTCACCACTTTTACCCTACAGTCTGTAATTTGTATGCTTTTCGTTAAGTTGGCATGAAATCTCGACATACATGTCCTTTATTACTGCTGCTTCCGCGCTTCTCAATGAAAAATCATCCGGGATTGGATTTCCGCGTTAGCTTGACAGATAACATGTCGGATAACATTTCCGTCAGTAATGCACACCAGAGTAAGAGACTTTGAAATTTGTATCCTGGTTCGTGATCTCCAAACTTCCTGCGATGTTTCCTCTGTGGAAATCGCAGCTGGCTCATTACACTCGGTTTATACTTTTCAATTAACAAAAAGGAACTCTGAAAAGTTGGAAGTTCAAGAAGAACCTTAAGAAGAACGCCTTAATAGTTCGAGACTGTTTTTCAACCCTAAAAGACCCAAGGCTTCATCTCTTCCACAGCCTGTAATTTTAATGCTTTTCGTTAAGTTGGCATGAAATCTCGACATACATGTCCCTTATTACTGGTGCTTCTGCGTTCCGCAATGAAAAATCATCCGGGATTGAATTTCCGCGTTAGCTTGATAGATAACATGTCGGATAAAATTTCCGGCAGTAATAACATGTCGCATAACATTTCCGGCAGTAATAACATATCGCATAACATTTCCGGCAGACTTTGAAATCTCCAATCATCCTGTGATGTTTCCTCTGTGGAAATCGCATCCGGCTAATTACACTCGTTTTATACTTTTCAATTAACAAAAAGGAACTCTAAAAAGTTGGAAATTCAAGAAGCACCTTAAGAAGAACACCCTAATAGTTCGAGCCTTTTTTTCAACCCTGAGAGGCTTTGTCTTTCTACAGCCTATAATTTTTATGTTTTTCGTTAAGTTGGCATGGAATCTCGATGTACGTGTCCATATTCAGGGCTGCTTCCGCGCTTCCCAATGAAAAATCATCCGAGATTGAATATCCGTGTCAGCTTGATAGATAACACGTCGTAGCGTATTATATCCCCGGTTGTTCAATTACGCTCGTGTACCGTACGCTTCGCGCACGAGCGGCGTTGACGCGTATGTGACGCTTCGTTTTGTCTCGCTGATACTGGTAGGTAAGCGACGTTAGACGAGAGGTCGAGCCTGCATCGTTACAACGGAATATATTGAAGTTCCCACACCAGGTCTTTGTCTGCTCGAGTTAACCGAGAGCCTGGTCTAATCCACCGTCTACACCGTCAACCCGTCCTCCCCTGTAGATTATTCAAGTCGGTAATAACGAGGCTAGGCGGGAATATCACCCTGCGCAGAATCCACTGCAGTATTGAGGAGCCGAGACGTGCGCGAGGAAACCCTCGTCGTTATCCTCATCTCCGATACACCATAGTCTTCCGCGTCTGTTCATAGTCTATTAGGCGTAGTCCTCGACTACCTGCAACCTTCCGGTTCCCGAGGCTGTTACGTGAACTACAGTTATCTCTTGTGAAATTTAATTACTCCACCCAACCACTCAGACCTAACCGATCCACTTCGCCATTCCCACGCGCTCCGCGGATCAAAGCCATTCCACGTCCCCCATCACGCGTGTCTGCACGCTCAACATGAGTGTAATACAGTAGGAGGTCGCTTTTGTGGAGACAACGAGAGGGTAAGTTGTACAATCGAGGTTCTCTGAGTAAACCTATTGCAGTCCACTTACAAGGCCAGGAGAAAGTAGGGGAGACCGGGGCAAAATGGCACAGCCGGGTAAAACGGGACAGTGAGGGCAAAACTCAATTTTCCTATAATTTTTGGATGTCTCATTTTGTTCCAACGATACATCCGGATATTCAAACCCGTTTTGCCCCCCTTACCACCATCGCTGCCATCCAAAAGTTATTGCGTTTTGTCGCGTAATCCCGTTTTGCCCCGCTGTGCCATTTTGCCCCGCTCTCCCCTAAAAAGGTACGGATTGGTGAACTTCGTATTTCCAAAGTGTGATAATATAATCTGTAATACTGTAGGAGCTCGGTTTTGTGGAGAAATCGGGACCGGAAGTCGTACAATCGAGATTCCCTGAATGGACCCATTTCAGCTTACCTCACAAGACCCAGGAGGAAGCAAAAACGTGGGAATGGTGCATAAAATGCAACCCCTCGAAAATCCAGGGTTGAGTTTAGTTTCATCGACAAGAGCCGTGCGCCGTTGATGGAAGTGGCTAATGCGAGGCTTCGTCCGATGGACCAGGGACGAAAGCTGTTCGCCCCGGAAATTCGGTCGCCGGAAGCAGGGTGAAGATACAACGGTCGGCGCCTCAACAATATTGCGCGGATGTGGCCGAGTGTGTTTCTGCTAGGATGATTTAACCTCAGCGTCGCTTTTGCCGATTCGCTGAGGGTCGTTTTGGTCCATGAGGTGAACAAGCGAGGGAGAAACTTGGTCGGATTATCTGTATCCCCCTATAATTCCACTCTCGAGGGATGTGTAGTAGTCTCCGACGCGGGACCGAGGATTCTGTGTACCGTTTCATTCCGGATGTCGGTCAGAACATCGGCCACCGGATCCGACCAGTGCGGTAGCCTCCTCTACCGCATTAGTATATATCCTCGAAAAAGGGGAAGTAACTTGATAGTGAGTGCGAGCCGAGATGGAGGCGAGGAGGCGGAATTCAGCAAGAAAGTTTGGCTTCCCGAGATAGCAGGTTATCGGGGCACCACTATACCATACCGCCGGTATATTCTCCCCGATCCGGAGACACGGTGAACGAAACTAAGGTTTCCTGACTCATCGTTCTCCTCTCCAAATGCGACCTACGTGAGGATCTTTTCCACTCGTTATATCTGGAGGCCAAAGAAACTTTTGTGGGAATGCTTTCCTTCTACAATTCAATTCGCGAACTGGACCGAATTTGTTATCTGCCAAGACACGATCACTGTATAGAGAGAGTGCCGAATGAGCTGATTTTTAAGGGCGGAGTAAGGTTAATTCGGTGAAAAAAAGGCATGTTTTTAAGATTTTTTTGGCGATACATATAGTGTTCGTTTATTCGGTAAATTTCCATATAATAATATAACATTTGAACAGCATTTTCCTAAATTTTCATTGGAAAATATTCAAAATTGAGCGAGTGACAATGAATCTCCGGAGGCGCCCCGAAAAAAAGTTGATTTGCGGTGTTCATCATAACTCGCAACAGAATCATCTGAAACAAAAAATTTCAAAATGCATTTGTTAAAGGAGATGTTTCTCGAGGTAATGACGAGAGGATTTTTTTTTCGATTTTTCTCCTCTCCAAATGTGACCTACGTGAGGATCTTTTCTACTCGTTATATCTGGAGGCCAAAGAAACTTTTGTGGGAATGCTTTCCTTCTACAATTCAGTTCGCGAATTGGATCGAATGTATTATCTGCCAAGACGTGGTCACTGTATAGAGAGAATGCCGAATGGGCTGATTTTTTAATCAATGCATTTTAACTCGATTCCCATGATGGTAGTTGCTATAAATAGTAGCACCACTAAACCGTACCACTGGTATATTCTCCTCCATCCGGGGACACGACGATCAAAACTAAGGTTTTTCTGACTCATCGTTCTCCTCTTTAAATGCGACCTATGTGCGGATCTTTTCCACTGGTTATATCTGGAAGCCAACGAAACTTTTGTGGATACCTTTCCTTCTACAATTCAGTTCGCGAACTGCACCGAATCTGTTGTCTGCTAAGACGTGGTCACTCTGTAGCGAGAATATCGAATGCCTTGATTTTTAATCAATTAATTTTAACATATTCTCATAATAGTTAGTTACTATAAGTAGTTAATCCTCTTCCAGCATGACACTCGACCATTCCCCAATCGAGCGATGAAACTTCGCACCTATTAAAAATCTTAAAAAAAAAAAATCAAAACTTCAGTTTTTTAGTTAAAAATTAACTAAGGTAGTTAAGGTTTTGCCTCGGGCGTTCGGAATTCGTCGACTCTCTCCCTATCCCCGAGAATTTTTTTGTTTCGAACGAGACCCAAGTTTTCTCCGGGGCTTGGCGCTTCAGCGAGAGTGTTTCGGCCCGGAGTGGCAAATTAAGAGACGCCGCTTGTTACATCACCACGTTTCACGCTATATCATCTTCGTACGCCATCCAACACATCTCTGTCTCCCCGCTTGGCACTCCGGAGGCTGCGTTAATTCTGTTCAAGTTGGCGAACTATAGGGACACTTGTATTCTACCGCGTCTGCCTTTCGTCCAAGCTCGTTTCACCCCGTGTATACCCTGTGGCGCTGCGGGCCACTCTATGAAACATCCTGTACATCAGCCTGCTCGAGAGCCGCACTCATTTCACCCGACGTTTACTCGGCTCTCCACTCTTTCATTCTCCCTTAGACCTCGCCGCACGTCGAGCTTTTATCTTCCCTCGACAGTCGCTCCGACCTCCGCCACTTTTCTCTATCTTTCTTTCCGACGCCCCCGAGCTTTTATTTTTTACTCTCATTTTTACCCCTCCCCCCTATCTCCTCTGTTCTGTCCCGTTTCACCTCGACGATCTTCATCGCTCTATCGTACGAAATTCTAGCTTCTCTCTGCCGTACTCTTAATCTTCCTCGCATCAGTTTCGCCCCCTTGCACACCAATCATCCCATCGTATGCTTGTTTCTTCCCGAACGTCGTCGACGCCGCTACTCGTCGATCCCCCCAGCGTCGCGCGGATAAGTGAGATTGTTGTTTGGTTTTCATCGCGGTAAGCTCAACGGCGTTAATTCCTGGCGTATTATCGTCTACCGGAGTTTGATACAAATTTCGTTATGTCTCATTGAGCCGTTTCGATGGTGCATCGCTTTATTGGGGTCGTTAGTTCGGCTGAGTTTCGGAGGGTTGATGGATTTATGTATTTCTAATTTTTGTCAGGATCGACAGCTTATCAGGAAATTACAGCGCGAGAGAGTACAACAGTGCATACAAGAGAGGTATAACATTTTCTTCAATAAAAGATGAGGAGGTAAAGAGCCGGGTCTCAAAAATGTTCGCAATCCATTTAATGGTATTTTTTTCGGTATCGCTAAGATTGTCAATTTGGGTAAAAATTGTAAATATCGATCGGTCCATTTTTGGTCGAAACTTTAGAGCGTTACATTAGGTCTTCGTGACACCTTTCGGTGCCTAGCCAGGTTCTCATTTTAACACTTCACGTACGGATTCCTCGTTTAACGATAACCTAGAATTTACCAAGACGCAACCTTCGAACGATTCCAATAACAAGTTGATGTGGTAAGAAAAATCTGTAAAAATTCACCGACGTACCTTGAAGTGTTGTTTCATTGATAACGCGGAAAAAAATGTATTACGAAAAACCGCATTGTTTTTGTGCTTCAAAGAAGCCATGATCGTTTAGACTCGGCAAGAAGTTCCCGGTACTTGAACTATGGGAAAACAAAATTGGTTGCATTAACGAAAAGTCCGGGTGACATACGTTCAAAGCTGTTATTTGTTTGACACAAATAAAGCATTGTTTTGTTAAACGATTATTTGCGTCAATTTATTCAAAATTTGTCGATTGAAACAAACACATTTGTTAGACCAACAAAATACACCTTTCAACGTATGTCGCCGCGCACTTGCTTAATTCAACCATTTATTTTTCTCAGTGAAGGAGTAATGGAATAAAAATGTACGAGGTAATTCCTGGGCCGTCGTTTCACCATCAAATTCAAATTGCAAGTAAATAATTTATATCTGGTAGATGGTAGATGAAGTGACGAGAGCCCCGTACCTATAATTTTTTTGTTGCCGTTGTTTTGTTTCTCCTCTTCATTAAAGTCCGCCTCGAAAATTCGTTTCGACGAAACTCCCTCTCTATCTCGCCCGGTTGCTCGTGCCTGGCAGCCTAGGAGTGCAACACAACCCACCCGATTGCGCCCTGGTGCCGTTCCCACACCTGGCTCGTTCCCACGTCGCCCGGATATCATAATGAGGAATTTGCCGAGGTTTACCGAGCGGTTCGCACCCCCGCGCAACCGCTTAATTAGTTGTACGCGTGGCTCTCTCGGAGAGCTCGTTTTAACAAACGCGGTTGGGCAAATTCACCCCCCCCCCCCCCGCCCCTCTACCTGCACCCAACCCTCCATCGTTCTTTTTCAGCCACAACACGAGCCAGCGCTGCTTTATATTTTTTGCGGGACTTTGACATTATAATCACCCCTGCGTTCACAGCAAAATAGGTACCAACGTTTCTTGTCCTCAAACGTACACCATTTATTTTCTTCTTAATTTTACAACAAAATGTTGTTCATTAAAATTTTTTTTATTTTTTTTTATTTCCCATAAATGGTTGTTAATTATTCAGAAAAGTTAGTTTATTTTACCAATGTTTTTTTTGTAACATTAAGAAGAATATAATCGTGGTCGTTTGTGGACAAAAAAATTTGTTAAAAGTACTAATATTTTTTACTGTGCACCGACACCGGGGAGCCACGCAATTTTATGGAATATTCGACTACAATAACATCTCCGAAAACAACCCTGGAATTTAATTCTTAATCTAAGATACTTAACTCGGGAAAGGTAATTTAAAAAATCAAAGCCTTGCAGGTAATCGCCCGTCCTCTCATAAACAGCGTTCAGCCTCAACAGCGAAGAGCGCGGATAGAAGAGTGAAAACCTATCGGAGAGCGAGTGTCAAAATTACCGGTTTAATGCATGTATTTATTTCCTAAATGCTCGGAACGGCCTATAATTTACCCGCCAACAGGGCGAATGGTCGTCGTCGGTCGGGGAGATTCCGCAGTTAAACCCTCCAACCCCGCAGTGCGCGTTCGTGAACCGACGTTATTAATATTAATTTCCGGTGTGCGATAGTGCCGGTGACTATAGCTCATCAGCGAGGTAACGGCCCCCCACGTTAATTCGCGGTCAGGACAACGAAGCAGTGCTGCAATAAGAAAAAAAAAAAAAAAAAAAAAAAAAAAAAAAAAAAAAAAAAAAAAAAAAAAAAAAAAAAACGGAGAAAAACAATTCCCGCCTCTAGGGTACACGTCCAATATCGCGTCACCTTCGTAATTACCCTCGGCGTACAACTGAGAGAAAATGAACTGGGTGAAAAAAAAAAGACGAACCTATCGCCAACAATAAAACCAAGTAGTACAATAATGGACTATACGAGGTATAAAACCAACGTGTGGGCGTTAAAAAAAAAAAAATGAATTCCGAAGTTCGAATAATGAAGCTTCACCCGCTATATCACTGTAATCCACGCCTCCATAAAGTCTACAAAGCCTCCATGAAGCGATAAAAAAGAAACCCATTCGCGGCCGCATTATAATTGTACGCCCGGTTGGGATTGATAAAAGAAAATATACGATTATTCAGTGTGGAAAATAAAAACAACGGGCGGGGCTGGGGGGGGGGGAAGCCAGGATCCGGATGCACGCTGTTCCGCAAGGGTTGCCAGAGAGCCACCTTCCACAGACCTTCCGCACCCACTCCCGTCGCTCTCGTACCGGCAAGATAATAAAGGGAAAACAGTCCGGAGTTTGTGCGAGTTGCCGAGCGAAGCAGTGGCGGCCTGTCCCGGTTGCCAGGTTCCTCATTTGTTCTACCAGTCGAGTCGGGGTCATAATGTATGGAAAGAAATTGAAGAAGGGTCGAAAAAAAAAAAAAAAAAAAAGACATCTCTCGAAGTTACGGCGACAGCGACATACGTATCGCAGCAAACGTTGACGTTCGGTGAACTCGGTTCTGGGGCAGTAGTTAGCATAGGAGGATGCAGGCTACGTAAGCTAGGCAGGTAGTATGTGCCGGGGCGTATGAAACAGCTCGCTCGACGAGGGACCAGAGGCCAAAGGCGAATCGGGGTGAAGCGGTGCCTTTGCGAACGATGATAAAAGAGAGGGGCATTTTGTATCCACTGACGGGCTGGTCGGCGATTCAACTCTGTGCTAGACAGTTTTCCGGGTTTCGGGCCTCCGGGTGAGCGAACCCTCGCTGAGACTTTATATATATATATAATTGCGAGGCGGACACCGGGTTTCCGACCGTCAAAGTAACGAAGCCTCCGGCTGGACTGACGGAGAGGTAACTCGGAAGGAACGACCCGCTGACGAAGACACGGAGACGGTAATGCGAGCTTTTAGACTGGGAGGATGCTCCGGGGGGACCGTCGGTGTCGATAAAGCTCGGGGATTATTGTGGATAATTGTTCGAGTCTCTCCTCAGACCCGGCACAATGGGATTTTGTCACTCCGGACAGTCCTCCATTACTCGGCGGATGAAAATTGTTAATGCACGATAATTATCATAAAATTTTACCATTCTCCTCCCGGTCCCAACCACTTTCGTCGCGGCAATTGACGATTTATTTTTTGCCCTTAATTTTTTGTTTCCCCCATATTCGTCGTTGAATCAATCTTCGAGTATAAAGTGTCTCGAGATAATGTCGTCGGTATGATTATCGGCAATTATCGGATTTATCACCTTTCACACTGTGCAAAATTTATCCGACTAGAGTCGATGAATTTCTTGCGAAATTTTCGGGAATCTGGGTTGAGGCTCCGAATTGTCGTATATATAGAATTTTCCATCGATTTTCTATAGGTGACTGTATTTTTTTTCTTCCTGCGTCGAGTTCCATTAACGGGAGCTGATTTCGGTGCCGCGTTTATCAGAATTCTGGTGGCGCGAAGCACGTGAGGGGCGGGGAGAGGGCAAAGGGGACGGGTCGCTGCGAGGGAGGATCCTCTACCAGCGTGCCGGAGATAATAGGATTCCTGTAAACGAGCTTATGTATGGATCGACGAGCAGATGTTAATCCTTCAACGGACACTGAAGCGTCTCTCGCCGAGTGAATTTCGGGCACGATTAAAAGCACCCTCCAAAGTATTCCACCAACATCGGACTGCTTCGTACTCTCACTGTGCCATTTCCATTGGAACCCTCAATATTGTATGAGAAATATTCCCCCCCCCCCTCCCCTCAGCTTTTATCCTCCATTTCTCATTGTTTCGCTAATTTAATTCGTTTACCCTTCCACCCTCTCCATTCCTTGGTTTCCGGAGGTCGTCGACCTCACCGGTATTCCGTCAGTTCATTCGCTGGACGTTTTACTCCGTTTCGATATCTCGCGTCTATTCTTGTTTCTGCTATACAGTGTGATCTCTCGTTTGTTAATTCCACAAAATCGCGCACTTTCGCTGTTCGCGCGGAGACATTAAATTTTCACGTCTAAACCCGGCTCTGGCTCAGTCGGTAACGAGAACTGCAATCGTTTTGTTTCGGGGTGTTGCAGTTTACTAAGGAAAATGAAGTTATTAGCGCCGGATCGACTGATTTAATGGACACACTAATAATTTGGGTTTAAGGTCATCCGTGCCGTATCCGGATTTCGAAAAATATTTTGTACACGTATTAGAGGAGACATTTTTGCGAACTGAGATGGATCTAGATTAAAGAGTTTCTACTTTACGAAGAATAAAAATGTACATCCATGAATTTACAGACAAATAACTCAGTTATGCCAATAACTTTACAGGCATATTTTTTAGGCCATTTTTGTGAAGTTTAATTTGTAATTTTAGTCTGATCTTGACGAGTGACAGCTTATTTTGTTTGTTAGAATATTATGTATATAATGATGTGCTTCGTTTAGATTCTCACGTCAGTTCTCGGGTGAATTCGTAGAGTATCTATTGAGAAACAAAATGAGCTTTCACTCGTAAAAATCGAACGATAAGTACAAATTTGACTTCACAAAAACGGCGTACAATTATGCCCGTGAATGTATTGGCGTAAACTGTGTTATTTTCTGGAAATTCATTGTCATACATGATTTTCTACATAATGTAGGAACTCTTTCATGTAAATCCACCTTAGTTCGCTCTAATTATCCCTTCAAAATGTGCACAAGCCATTCTTGAAATCTTGGTACTCGATTGACTTTGGCTACAACCCAAGCACTACCTTAACCTGTCATGTTGTAGACTTTAGGATAAATGGATTACAGTTTTTGTTACGATTGAGTCTGTTCAACACGACCTTAATTTCTCTTAGCGTCTATAAATTAAACTTACACTGAAATTCCATCTCAACTTAGGAACTTAGGAACTTGGTAACCATTCGAACTGAGGACTATAAATTCGGTCCTTACCGTATATAGGTCGGAAGTCACGAATATGGCCCAGTCTGGTTGACACGCAAATTCACCATATATGGACCAGGTCATATTGGCCACATTTCCCCCTTACACATTTCAATCAGAATCAAAATTTTCAGCATCAGAATAAAGTGCATAGTCGATCCATCGCCAACTGCCCACATCCCGCCACTTAGCGAAAACTCTCCTCCGGAATAGATGCGGAAAGCTTTCTCGCCTCGGTGCCACAAGGGAAGAGCAATAGGACCGGTAGAAACGGAGAAAACGAATTCAGCGTTGCGCGCACTCGTGTCGCGGTGCAGATAGCGGAAGCTCCGGCGAGTCTGCTCAGTGACGGAGCAATTAGAGGATAACGCCCGGACAGAGCGGCACAGCCAGTTTGCATGTACATCGGGATAGCTGGGCGAGAATCCGCGAAGGACGAACAAACAGAGAGGGTACAATAAGAGGACGAAGAGAGGAAGCGAGGAAGGGCAGCGGATTCGGAGAGAGAATTTGAAGAGCGGAAGTGTGGAATTGGCCCGAGTCATGGCAGGGCGACCGATTATCCACAAATGGAAACGAGAAAAGATGGATTTGCATGGGGCCAGGGCCACGCCTCGACACCGGCGACGACGGTCGGCGGAATCCCCAGTCGTCGGGCACCAGACGGAATACGAATTTCGCGTTAGCCTCCGGCCAGATCCCCCATCGGATATGACGAATTTATGACGCGTCACGCTTTCGGCTTGCTTCCGAGAATCTCCGATTTTCACTATTTTCCTCCGAGCCGGGCGGCGGGAGTTACGTATGCGCGTCTCCGAAACTCGCGGATTCGTTCGTAGGTATCTTTGTTTTTTTTTTTTTATTTTGCGTTGCGACGGAAAGATATGTCTTCCGGTTCCTGTTCTAGATAACAAAACCAAGAATACGGAAATCCTCTGTCACAACTGGAGTTTTATATTGTTTGGTATTTCTATCTTTCAGCTCGTTTGCTTTTTACACCGGGCGTGACATTGTGTACGCTGTAACAGTGTAATATTCTTGAGGAAACGGCATTTTTTTGATGGACAACTTCCGCTGGTTGCTCGCCAGAAATGGACGTCGCGGGCGACGGAGCCGTGGAGATGCGAGTCCGTTGATCGGAGCGTCAATGATAGACGGTAACTTGACAACGGATGAAAAATGACCTACAGAATGGTTTCCAAAAAAATGAGGGCAATTTACCATCGAAATAGCACCAGAAATCGAATTTGATGTTTAATTCCTGTTGACGTTGAGAACGCACACTTTTCATGCACACCGACAATGTCGTGACAAAAATTGATATTCCGGATCGCTATCCGTGGTCTTCCAACGAGATCTGCGAATCTATCGAAAACCCACAGGTAACACATATGGCTAAAGCTCGTCGCTATGTCTGCACATTCCTGCGACGCGAGTGCGCGCCCGTCCTTAAATTGAAGGCTGCGGGGATTATACAGGATTACCATTGCTATGCTCGACCGAGGTTGGAAACACTTCGGTGAATTCCGCGTGTATACCTTCCTCCGACTCGAAGCGGAGGGATAGCTGTGGATATTTGGTGGATTATGACCAATCGAGTTGGATCCAGTGGTTCATTCGGCGAAACTTTGACCCTAAAAGCTGAATGTTGATCGTGCATCGGTTTATGGTCGGAGCAGCTAATTTCATTGGTTTTCTGCCGCACGGGAACTTCACTATCGTCGATTGAATCTCACCGCGAGAATGAACTTGAAACTTGAGTTTCTCCATTAATTCAACTCTCTCTCTTCGCTGACCCTCGACATGTTGAGCCAATTTACTGCAGAATTAGAGATTTGTAAGTTTTTTTTTTTTTTTTTAGTTTTTTCACCTTGAATCAGTGACATGGTTGTTAAACTTCTCGACCTTTCCTACGAACGTTCCGCAACGTAACCTACCGATTCTCCGGGCACACGCCCTCACGTAACCTCGCGTCGCCCACTCGTGCCAGTCCCGGGCCAGCGGTAGCCACCAGCGGCGCTGAATATTCCCAGCCATAATCCGACAATGCAAATAGCAAAGATTTACATTTCTCCCTTGATTTACACAATAATGGTGGACCCGAAACCCCTCGGTATCCGGTGTTATCTCCCGAGTAAAAACGTTACAACGAAACTTTTGTCTCAACATCCATCATCCGAATCGCTCCGCGGCAAGAATCTTCCTATTTCCCTCGGTAAAAACGCGGATTCACCAACGAGGAACGCGATCCCTCGATTAATCAACGAGAGTCCTTCCTCCTTTTCGATGAGGCAGCGGAAGTCGCGATTGGATTGGACTCCCCATTCTTTCATCCATTCGATGATCCACAATCGATCTTCTCGCATTCCATTGGAAACTTCGAAGGAAACCAATTCCTTCTAAGAACACGACGGTCAGGAAATCTGTCATTTGGAGTTAAAAGTATCGATGGCCTCGGGCGGGCTTGCTATCGCTCGTCCTCGGAGGAAAATACATTTTTGTGCGCCGTCGTCATTAGTAGGGGAGAAGCATCACAACGACTCTGGCTTTCCCCTCGGTATTTTTCAAATGTTCTCAATGGTTCGCGTGATTAACGCCGGGTGGTGTTTCCGATTACTCATCGATTCCGCGCTATTTTCTGCATCAAATGATCCCGGAAAAGAATTTGTTCCGCAAAGTTTTTACGCGAATCCTTGAATAGGAGAAATAGGTCCTCACATACCCAGAAGAATTAGTCGTTTGGTGGGTGCCCAGCGAACAAATGTTTAGTCACTTCCGATCAATATTTATTTGATTCGGAATAATATTTATTCGATAAAAAAAAAATAATTGTGTTTCAGAAAAATAGTTATTTGTTTCAGAAAAATAGGTATTTGTTTCAGAAAAATAGTTAGGTGTTTCAGAAAAATAGTTATCTGTTTCAGAACAATAGTTCTTTGTTTCAGAAAAAATAGTTATTTGTTTCAGAACAATAGTTATTGTTTTCAGAAAAATAGTTATTCGTTTCAGAAAAATAGTTATTCGTTTCAGAAAAATAGTTATTCGTTTCAGAAAAATAGTTATTTGTTTCAGAAAAATAGTTACTCGTTTCAGAAAAATAGTTATTTGTTTCAGAAAAATAGTTATCCAATTCAAACAAAGATCTCTATGTGGAGCATCAATCGAATAATTTTTATTCTGATCGCATACGGTTCTACAAAGTCCTAAGCCTTCAAACCCGACCATGCAAGCGCGGCATTAGTTAAATATCCTTTCCAGGCCCTGCATAGATTTGGGGAAGCCACCAGATAAGAATTCCCAAACTGAGTTCTTGTGGTTTTTATTCGCGCGATATCGAGCCACATTCCGGATTTCTCAATTTCTCATTTCACTTCCGGAAATCCGGATCCCGCCAATCGGGACCTCAATAATGACGAGAGGCCCGATCGGTAGTCGACTCCTCCGGGTGTAGTTTCGATCGGGACGGCCGGTGAAGAGCGACAGCGATGAAAAATGATCAGAGGACCGAAAGTAAGAGGAAGCTAGCGAGAGACCAGATGAACGTTGGCTGTCCACCGGGTGTGCCAAGGGTGAGCCGTTTCATTTTAATTAAACGCCATTGTGATTCCAAATCCGTCGTGCCGGTGCAATAGAGAAGCTACTCCCGCAGGATCCGCGCCGCTTCACTGTTCCGGCCCGCCCGTCCCACACGTCATTGCGAATTTCCCGTCCTTCACTTTCTCAAACACTCTCGAATAAACTACAAGCAACGCTGTACTCCGGAAATCACCGGAGTCTTTCGCGAGCAACCACCTCGGCGTACTTGCTATCGATCCGGTCGTTCGTTTTTCGCCTCTACCCGAATAGCGCGGCCAGGGCTGTCAGAAGATAGGAAAAAAATCCATTTCTGCGGTGTAGGTACCACAAAAAAAGTGAAAGATAAATCGCTTTGATTACGTTGGCTCGCTCTCCGCAACGCTGATGGGAGAAATGGAAGAGAACGAAAAGTACGAATATGCCGTAAACTTAATTAACGACGACGTGCATATACCAGCGAAATGGAATGCAGTATAGCCAATACTGTAGTGGATGATAGAGCCAATACTCAAAGTGTCGAGGCAAGAGCCATCTTCCTCGAGGAGATTGTATACCGAGGAAAAAATAAAAACATAAATTGGAACCTCGGTAAATAGAGTCGATGAAGGAAGAGATGGAAAAATTCCTGCGGCTCGATAAATCGTAATATTTCGTCGTTCTGTGAAAGTCGTCTCACGATTGATGAAATATTGGAATCGTCATTAAGTATTCTAATTTTGCAATTAATTGGCAAAGAAGGGCTAAAGGAATTCTGTCGATGGCCCGTTGACAATAGTTGAATGCAAGTAGAATATATATTAGAAATATATTAATGTATAAATGTAAAAAAAAAAATGGTACCGATCATCAACGCTTCATATGTATTGTTAATAAATACACACTTACTACTACTACTTGGCAAAGAATTTTTCGATAGCTTTTACGGTACCCAATTTCGCTGCACTCTGGCAGTTTGCACCGTCCCCATTTCGGTTCCGGTTTCCCCCGAGCAAACCGCGCTAATAATGCACTTACACTTCCGTCGTAGACATTGCAAATTGTAACTGCCCAGCACCCTTCGCAGCGAGGTTCTTCCCTGGCACCCGCAACTCCAATAAACAGTAATGCAGTCGTAAAACAGGAACGAATTGTGGGAGATAGCTCGGAGACGAACTCCGGTAATAAACGACCCGGAGCGTTGCCTCTCCGCCTCGGAGAGCAGCACCCGAAATTTAATAGCACCCCCAAATGCATCAGCGCCAGCGTTCATCAAGTCCGCGGAAACCTCCCCGAATTTTCGGTAGTTTCGGAATTTATCGGGAGATAAGTGGACGAGTTCGCGAACAAGGATTTCATCGACCCGCTCTAGTCGGATAGTTGCGGAGACGAGGAAATTTGTTTCCCGTCGTTGCACGGATTGATGAAATTGAATCCACGATGTCGGCCAGCCCGGCTGCTCGTGAAATCATTAGACAAACCGTTTGTAGTCTGTCGCTGATTCAGGTAATTCAAGTGGGAGATCGAATATGGGCGGTTTCGGTGGGTCAAGTCTGATCGTTGATCAGAGAGGCCCATCGGTATCGCTGTTGGACCCTGGTAGCCATGTGCATCAAGACTGTAAGTGCTCGAGCCGAGCTTCCGGATCCAGCAAGCAAACCCTCCAACGGCTCCTCATCCTCCCCGCTCCTCCTCCGATCAAAGCTCGTTTACGTTAACGTCCCGCAGGTTAGCCGGTGTCGGTCAACGGGATTTGACCACATATCAGCCAGCCACAGTGGTAGTTCACAGATCGATACATCCCAAGGTTTCATCCAGCTATCTCGAACGGCTCTCCGAGTTCAATCGTTTGATTACAAATTAATGCCATATACGGATGAATTAATGGATCGAATGGGGCGAGAGAATCGGGGAGAGAGCGGACCACGGAAGGAGAGTTAGAGGCTCGGTCGGTAGGGTCGTTCGAAATTCGATGATATTCATTAGACCCGAACGTACATTAGGATCAGTGCATAATCCACGCTCCGGGCGGTAGCCATGTACTGCTTGCGTTTATGGCATGCATATAGTATATCACGATTTAGGTACAATTCGGCACTCAGGTGCTCGAGGTATGCTTGGCTCTCGTGGGGCCACCGGTTACCGGTAATGGAAAGCTTCTCTCGTCGAGCATACCCGTTCTACTGCCGTTCGCACCATTCTCCATCTCGCTATTCCAACCAGCAACTTTGGACTCTGTTCCGCACACCGCAGTATCTACTGTTACCAATTGGTTCGGGGTTCTGGGTATAGCGGCCTTAAGTTGATAGACCGTTCGTTCGTGGAGATTTCGGCACGCCAGGTTTATGGATGCAAAATGGATGCTGGTTCCGGTGAGGTGAAATTTAATTGCGGAATTTCCATGTCGACCGATGAAAATGGCCCAACAATGATTTTTGAATTCTCTATCAGGGGCATAGGCTCAGCAGCGTGTGAAATACTACGTTCGGTTATAAAAAGTGTAATCAATTTCCTTCACGGCTGTTGGCGTGTATGGTTGGATTAAAAGTCCTATTGAAAGTGGATACCGTGTTCAGCTTTCGATGCGCCGTTCTCCATCTCGCTATTCCAACCAGCAACTTTGGACTCTGTTCCGCACACCGTAGTATCTACTGTTACCAATTGGCTTGGGGTTCTGGGTATAGCGGTCTTAAGTTGATAGACCGTTCGTTCGTGGAGATTTCGGCACGCCAGGTTTATGGATGCAAAATGGATGCTGGTTCTGGTGAGGTGAAATTTAATCGCGGAATTTCCATGTCGTCCGATGAAAATGGCCCAACAATGATTTTTGATTTCCCTATCAGGCGCATAGTCTCAGCAGCTTGTAAAAAGTGTAATCAACTTCCTTCACGGCTGTTGGCGTGTACGGTTGGATTAAAGGTCCCATTGAAAGTGGATACCGTGTTCAGCTTTCGATGCGACGTTTTCTTTTGACTCTAGCCTGCGGAAAAAAATTGTTGGATTAAGCAAATGCATTGTTTGCTTCAATCGACAAATTTTGAATAAATTGAAGCGAATAATCGTTTAGCAAAACAATGCTTTATTTGTACGAAACAAAAAACAGCTTTGAACGCATGTCACCGCGTCTTTTGGTTAATCCAACCAATTTTTTTTCTCAGTGTATACACCGACATTCGTGAAATAAAGTTGATTGCAGGTTTTCCATACCGACCGAGTGCACAGGAAGGAGTTTCACATAGTCATGAATTTCATTTGTTTTCTCAGATGCTTCCTGTAGTTTTTTTCTTCTCCTTGTTGGCTTTATATTCGTTCGTGTAGTTCTATGTGTGTATAATAAAATTTATGGTAAGTCGCGCCTCCCGAGCGGAAGCCCGATCATACGGCAAGTGATACCGGTAGGTCGGGCTCGAGGCTCCTTCATCCTCCTATGGATGCGAAATTCTGTAATCTCTCGGCGTCTCGGTAACGACGAGATTCATTATGATTTCCGTTGGAGGCTGTTCCGCGAGGTGGGCGATCCTTCCGACCTCGTTTCTCACTCTTATCCCTCCCAGCTCGTAGCACCGGCAGCGGCAACCAGGATGCACATCAGCGGCCCCTCGCGCCAGATACGTCTTGCCTCTCCCGCTTTCCATCTTTCCTCCTCTCATCCTCCGCGTTCTCTCCAAACTCTCATCCCCCCCCCCCCCCCCAGGTGACGCGATTATCCCCTGGGAAGTGACGAGGCAACGCCTACCGGGACACCTCAGGGGCGTCTTTTTTATTTATCAAATAACGTCCACGATCGTAGGATTGTTCCGTCGCAACTGCCAATTAGCGGATGCGGCTGAAGATGAGCGTCGATCACGTTCCGGCCAAATGGACCAACACCGGTACAGATTCGATTAATCAACCTTTTCCACCTCCACCGTCACGATGCATTAGCCAATGTCTACCTGGAAGCCTGAAGACAAAAGATCAGATCTTGCTAGAATGTATCTATCAGTTCTTATCAGTTTTATCCAATGTCTTGGGATGAAATATTTCCGAGCCGAATCTGCTACGTTGCAAGTTGCCGTTTAGTTACCGATACATTATCGCAGCTCGGGAAGAGATTCCAAAAGCCCGAATTACTTAATTCCCTCGAGTAGTCGACGGTAGAATAACCGGGGGCACGGTTATCGACCAAAATATATTAACCGACGGCAATTAATCACTGTCGCCGGATCCCCTCCGGCAAACAACCGGGGAAAGTATCGACAGCCTGGGGGAATTTCTGTCGATGCGAGTAAGCCCAAGCGTGAACACAAAGGTTCCGGCGGAAAAAAAAGCAATTCGACAGTTCTGCAAATGGAAAAGGGGAAATTGGATCGTAGAAATAACTAGACATTCATGTTCCCAGCCGTTGACTGTTCTGCGAAAAAAATTTCAATTCCCGTCACTGTGAACCTAACACATGAAAGAAACTTCGGATTTACTTGCATCAAAAGTTTCGATAACAAAAAATGTTAACAGAGTTACAAAAATTAGCGAAGATTTGATAAATATTCGAAGATTCCAAAGTTGGATCAAATTTCAATCCAAAGACTAAAGGAACTGAAGAATTTCTGTGAGAATTCCTAGTTTGAGGTAGTTTCATCCGTTTCACCAGAAGTTAAACGGAAAACCGTGTGACAGAGACGCAGGTGCTATTCCCGTTTCTCCATTAACCGAAAGTGTGTTCGATGTTTCGTTTGACGTTAACAAAGAGACGGAGCAATCTCTCTGGTGACGATGCGAAGCTCGTCGCCCCCTTTTGTCCCACAGAAATTGTGCAGCTCGAAGGATAGCTTCCCTTTAATCGCTCGATTCAAGCTCGACGCTCATAGCGACGAACGCTATCGTATACCCAACTAAACGTCAACGCACCATTCTGCATCGTGACGTTATAGGAATTTTCTATCTCACGCCTCGTCGTCTCCACACTGACGAGAGCGCACTTCCTCTCTGTGGCATTCCTATCGAACCCAGCAACTGAAACTTCCCACGAGAAATCAATGACAAATGGTATGCACGGTCCAACCGGAATTCAAACTTGGGAAACGATTGGCGAATACCGGGTCCGATCAACTTTTTGTTTTTACATGTTATCAGTAGTCAGTTGCTAATCTATACCGTGAAACTAGACTGTAAGAAATCTGCGGTGTAAACTGCGATGGTGTGAATGGTGAAAAAAAAGGTGTTAAAATTAACACCATTTCGCAGTTAAACGTAGACCGGCCATGGTAAACCGGTAACGCGGCGTACTTTAATAAATATCAACGCCACATTATTTGATGAACCACAATTTCACTTAATGATGTTATTTTGTTAGACGTCAACACAATTCTGTAACACACGGCAGTGTTAAAGCGGTGTTAGATTTAACACCGTTTTTTTTCAGTGTGGTACAGTCCATCTGGAATTCAAACTTGGGAAACGATTTCCGAATACCGAGCCCGATCAACTTTTCGTGTTTACATGTTATCAGTAGTCAGTTGCTAATCTATACCGTGAAACTAGACTGCAAGAAATCTGCGGTGTAAACTGCGATGGTGTGAGTGGTGAAAAAAACGGTGTTAAAATTAACACCACTTTGCAGTTAAACGTAGACCGGCCATGATAAACCGGTAACGCGGCGTACTTTAATAAATATCAACACCAGATTATTTGATGAACCGCAATTTCACTTAATGGTGTTATTTTGTTAGACCTTAACAAAATTCTGTAACAACGGATAGCATCTCTAAGAAGCGATGCATTTAACTACAACTTTAAGTTTCAAGTATACCTTTAATGGTGTCGAATACGCACTGATCAGTGTTTTTTATCCCCGATTGGTGAATACCAGGCCAGATCTACTTTTCGATTTCACGTGTTATCAATATTTAGTTGCTAATCACGTTATACCATAAACCTAGTCTTTGCCAGTCAACACCCCAAAGTCTGGACCCATAGGAGATCATTGATGCGAAAACGTCTTTGGCAGGACTTCAAAGTAAAAAGTCCCCTAAAAAAGCATTGCAGTCCTTCAGAAGTAATAAGAGCCTCAAATAATAAAGACCTGGAAGGTCCTCGAGAGTCCATAGAATAATCAGGACCTGGCGGCGAGTCCTTAGGGTACACCCGCGTAAACTCCCAGAACAACGGAAAATGTTTTCACATAAAATGTTAGCACACGCAGTTTTACTCGCTAAATGTGCCAATCGAAACTACAACATCCGAGACATTAAGTTCCACATTAACCACATTAGGCGCCAAACATTCGCCTCCTCGCCCCCGAGTGCAGAACTTAATTCCAAGAGTCAATTCTCTCCATCCATCCACACCATTTCCCAATCTCTCGAGCTGCCCTGCTCTTTCTCTAATTCGTCATACCATACATTTGTATTTGCAGCCAAGGTAGGTTATTGCACCCGACCAGCGGCCATGAAGGGAATGGAAAACGTTTGAAAAAGTCAATCGCCAGCTTAATTGCAATTTATTTGGCATCCCGTCAGATATTCGACTCGACAGTCTGGCATCGCTGTGTCGAAGAGGTGAGAGGGCTGGGGTTGCTCGAATCATCCCTCCACGTGTGGGCATCGATCCCTCGTCCACATTGCGCGTTTCATCCTGAGTGGATTCTCGTGTATCATCCTGCGGTATTCTTGCCCAGCTGGGGGTTGCACACCATCGGTCTCGATACTCCACACAGCAGCAATAGCAGCAGTCAACCCCTTTCACCAACCCATGGGAACTTTCCATTCCCGGCGGCAAGCCCTCTCGACTCATTGATCAAACATTATCTGTTTATACCCACTTCGTGATCGGCGAGAGACTCTGGGCTCTCGGCCTTCGTGCACCAGCCGTGCTGGCTTTACCCGGTGCTTTTTGCTTTCGAACGTACCTGAACCACCTCTATATGCGCAAGCAAAGTTCCGCCGGCAATCGCTCCGCAGCTTCGATCTATCCGAGCTTTCCGGCCCGATTGCCTCGATCTCGTTATCCTTTAGCGGTCTCGCGCGTACTTTTCTGTATCGCAACCCCCATTGATCGTCGGCTTTGGAGAATTGATTATAGAGAACCTATATGTGACCGTTTCAGGGATGTTTCGTTTCGGGTGGCGGTTTTCGCAACAATTACCTATTTTACTCTTTAGGCTCGCGCCTACCAAAGTTCGTTTCAAGTCCGATGTGGTCGGTGATTAATCGGCGAGGTATCTGCCGACTCAGCAGCGCCATCTATGTAGGTATGTAGGTGGGGATGGAGGAAACTTCGAAAGCATGAGCGGGATAAAAATAATAAAAAAGAGGTAAATCTTTATAACTCTTGATGATGGCTGAGGGGTATTTTTTATTTTATTTTTATTTTTTATATTGAATGGTGTCGCGAGGAAAAGAATGAAGAGAACGACGACGAGGGCTCGCGAGTATATAGAGCATGTAGAAGAGGGTGGCGAAGGAGAGGATTCCGACGTCGTCGAGAGCCGGACTTGATGAGATCTCGAGAATGCGAAGCTGGTGGAGAATAAAGTTGAAAAATGGCGAGAATAAAAATACGATAAGCACTCTCGGACGAAAGAGGTGTATATAT
>JAPYZC010000635.1:0-49512 GCA_030522665.1 Ichneumoninae sp. A BG-2022a | reverse complement strand
AATTCCAGAAAAAAAAAAAAAAAAAAACAACAACAACAAGAAAAAGCGGTACGTAGCCCAGTGTCCCTTTTGCCCCACCTATGCTTCGAGTGTCGAGAAGGGGTTGGTTCGTGCACTCGCGCAACCCTCCGCGCCATACGCATTAATCCACCCGGAGAAAGATACTCCGGGCACGGCGTATAAATCGTGTTTTCCACGCGCTTCGAATGCTTCCGTGTCTTTCGCATTATTCACTCGAGAGTCTCCCGCAACTTCGTCATTGTATGCTCGAGCGCCGATTCGTCCCCCTTCATTTTTTTTGTCCCCTCCGTCGATGCCGAGACAGTAAAAAAAATGTGTCTCACCCCGTGTCCAGTCGCGCCCCAGGACGCTGCGACTGGATTCGAATTAGAGTCTGCAGCGAGTGTAGCGCCCCTTAAGCCGGCACCCCTATCGGCTGGCTATTTCCCGGTACGGTACACCTTGCGCGCTCTTAAAGAACATTTCGCCTGGTTTATGCCCCCGTACATTTCCGTTTTCGCGCGAAATAAGCCAGCTAGTCCCGCTACCGTTGGCGCGTATATAGGATATATAACGCTGCACGCGCGGCCGTACGTTACAGGATAAAAGGGATGATGAAGCAGCGGAGCCGGCACGGCGGAGGGTCGGAGAGAGGATCGACTCGTACAGCGGTCGGGGGTGTTGCACCAGCGGATAGGTGTACGAGACACGCGAGAGCCTGGCCTCCGTAATAAGCAGTCGCGTCGTGAATTTCACCAACACGCCAGCCAAAGAATCGTCTACGGCATGTTCCATTTTGCCCCTTATGCAATACAGCTTACACGTGTACGCTATGATATACGTTCGCTTGTTTATACGCGTGTCTATCCGCGCTTCGCCGGCCTGTGCTGACCTCGGGAGCACAGTTTCGCGGATTTTATAAATCACTTCGCACTGCGAAATACCCTCGGGAATGCTCATTTACCGGC
This sequence comes from Ichneumoninae sp. A BG-2022a, assembly GCA_030522665.1. NCBI lineage: Eukaryota > Metazoa > Arthropoda > Insecta > Hymenoptera > Ichneumonidae > Ichneumoninae sp. A BG-2022a. The sequence goes on along the minus strand of JAPYZC010000635.1, from coordinate 48,544 downwards.
TAACTTTATTTATAACCGGTGGGGGGCGGCGGCGGGCGCTCCTCCGCTCCTTCGCCACCGGGAGCTTTTAATTCGAACAGCGTTTAATTTAATATTTCTAATTTATTCCTCGACTCTGCGCGACCGAACCTTCTCTACTTTTTTCCTCGCTCTCTTTCTTTCTGCCCAACCACCCTCGCCACATTCTGCTTCGCCTCCTTTTTTTTCTTACTCGGGACCATTATATGGCTTCAACTTTCCATCGTTCCTCTGTTTTGCCTCGGTTGCTCGTTGTTTCTGGTTTTCGTTTATCGTTCTTTTATTTTTATTGTTTGCTGCGTCGGGTCGTTTAACGAGAATTTTATAACCCGCGTAAGAAACTCGGTAATATCATTTTTGCTTATGGCAATTAGAGTCAAGTGTGCTTCTGTCCCGTTCGAGAAAACTGTAACTTTTCGAAGAGACCTCGGGTCGCGGCGGTATTGTCGATTTCAAATTCAATGGCCGCATCGAGGCAACACGGTAAAAAAGTTTAGTAATTTTAACTCTTTTCAGTCCGCAAACCTCTGCAATTCTTTTCATGATAACTTTTCAAAAAATATTTGTAAAATTAAGAAAGATTTTTGAAAAATGAACGACATTTGTTTGGTTAATTTTTTTTTTAATTCTTATTGTGGACGTACCAATTTCACTGCAAACTGGTGATTCGGACGACGAAACTTTGAATAACTGGAAGGATTATCGAGATTCCAGATGCGCAACGAAGTGTACGAAAAAAGGGTCAAACTGTGAAGGCTCAAGGAGCCACAGTACGCGAGCTCGCGATTCGCAAGATCCGAACTTTGTGCGGAGGATGAAAACCGAGAACTTCCGACGGGAGGAGAAAGGCCCTCTCCCTCTGTGTCCGCGGTACCGACGATTCCGGGGACTCGCGTTAATTATTTAATAAGCTGGAAAATTAATTGAAACTCCGGTCCTTAATTAGCTCGAGAGTTCGGAAGAGGATTCCGTTTTTAGCTTTGTCGCACTCTCTCTCTTTCTGGAATAAACGTTCACGGTTCGTAGGCGGCGAAGCCGAAAGCGAGCGAAAGATAGTAGAACGAAGAACGAGCAAAGTCACCAATCACTCACGGTGCTCCGACGAGCTCGAAGACTCTAATAACTTTTTCGGCGTTATCGTTAAGCTCGACCGCTTGAGTGGGGAGGAATTCGTTCAATTACGTATATACACTTTCGTTAATTAACTAGCCCTTGCCCATCAATCCGGCAACAACCCACCTACGAATCTGTATCGCGCTCATCAAACATATTAAAATCTTTGATGAAAATGCAGTGAGAAGACAATTACGTTTATATTTTGTAGTTAAGAGAGCAACGACGAATGACAATAGCAAATATAATTATAGTTTAACCGGGTAACAGGAAAATTAGTCCAGATAAAGTTACGCTACAAAGTGCCACAACAATATATTCAAATTAAGAACGGACAACTAAAATCGACAATCTATATACTCTGAGGTTCTTTATAATAACTATATAATTTAATATGTTGCCAAAAATTGAGTTATCATTGTCTTCCAGATATTCTATGGAATAAAAAGCAATGAAAAGTAACTTTATGAATTTATTTTTATTACAAATTTTTTTTTCACGTAGCCACCAGTAATTGTGTCATGTTCTGGGTAAATTAGATGGACGGTTATTAAGTAGATTTCTAGTTTCCAAATGATTTTTCAAGGATACACTTTATATTTTGGAAGGACTTTTCTTTTGCATTTTATGGGGGCCAAATTTCCGAGGCCAATTTTCCGGGAGGCTAATTTTCTGGTGACTAATTTTCCTAGACTCGTTTAACCGATTAGATTAGACCTTTCAACAAAAACCATATGTATAGACGACGCTGGCTCAGGGAATTATTCCGTATAGTCGGAATAACTTTTTCTTCAGTGTGGGTAGAAGGTAAAAGAAAAGCAGCAAATTTGGCAGGGTCCTTGAAAAAAATTTGAGACACGAAACGATTCGCCGTAAGGGGCTGACCCGGATAAGCGAGGATTTCCTCGAAAGAAATTTGCATGCGAAAGATGAGCGTACTCTCGGCAGGACCGCTAGGATTCTTGGGATTCCAGGGGACGTTGCTCGGTCCAGCTGCTCTGGCACTAAGCCCGAGCTTCGAAGGGACTCCTCGTCGATAAAGTCTCGCTCGATCGTCCTCCCAAAGATATCCATTTCCGTAGGACGAGACTGCCGTGCTTGTCCACTGAACTAAAATATATAACCTCTCCGAGCGAATCCCGACAACGGGGAGATTCACTGGACCAACGAGTCCCATCCATCGCTTCACCGAACTTCCGGTAACGATCGGCAATCCGCCGTTACATCTTCTCGGGCGGGAGGGGGGAAACTTTTCGGGCTCTGCAGTTACTTCGACGACGACCGTGGGCAACGAACCACTGATCAAGTCGAGATGATTAATCGTCGGACGACCGGTCCGGCGTTATCGGGTAATCAAGCTATCGCCCCGACGAGCTTCGACGAGATCTCGTGAGATCGTGGAGATGCGCTCGAGCAAACAAAACGCTTCTGTACCCGAGAGCCGGAAAACAGAGGAGATTGCGGGCGCAGCAGGTTTTTCAGAAACGGAAATCGACCCTTCTCGCGGTTTTGCTCGACCGTGCGGACGGCGATCCACTCGTCGAGCCTCCTCCCTTCTTTTCCGGTCTTCTTCGAGCCACCGTTACCATCACTCGAGCCCTCGACATCTCCTGCACGCACACTCAGCGCCGTTCCGCACTGCCGAGCTTGAATTTTTATTAGACCGGTAATTTTTCAAGAGCCGGACCACGATGATCGTAAAAAGACACAAGTGGATACGCCAGAAATCTGTTCGGCCGAGTGCCCCGTAAGGTAAATGCTCCCATTGGTGGCCGTATAAGGATTCCCCAGTGGGAATTACACGCAGGACCCACGCTGTGGCCAATGCTGCTCCTTTGCGACGCTCCCACGAGGGTCACGTCCGACGCAACTCGAGATATTCATACAACCATTTCTATGACGCACAACGTCGTAAACCTAGCAATAGGAGCATTTACCGTACGAATGCCGACTTTCATTAGGGCGAAATAGTACATTACTCCACGAAGGCGAAAAAGTACGACATTTTTCATCACAACATGCGAAAATGGCGGTTGTACGCACACTGAGAAAAAAAGGGTGTGAAGCGAACATACACATGCGCTTGAGCCAACCGCATATGGTTGGCTAAATGACGATTTAGGTGGCTCAATCACCGAGAGATTGAGTCAACGACATAAGCTTGACTCAATCTCTTGGCGAGGTTACATACGGCGAAACTGATGGTGAACTTGAACCAATCGACGTCATTGAGGTTGAGTCAACCTCAATTGGAATCAATCAACCTCACTGAGGTTGGCTCAGTCTCGATGAAATCTATTCATTCAAGTTCACCATGAATTTCGCCGTATTTAACCACACGTGGAGGTTGAGCCAACCTTATGTTGTTAACTCAACCTCTCGTTAGTCGAGCCACCTAAATTGTCATTGAGCCAACGATATTTCTTGGGTCTTCGCTCCAACCCCGATTTTTCTCTCAGTGCACGCGAAGCGGGCGGAAAAGTGGCCATTTTCGCATCGAGTGATGAAACAAAGTTTACACCGATAAGTTTTGGATTCTGTCGCTGAGTCTGTGATTCAAGGTAATTGAAAGTTGGTGCTGTTGACTGCGGTTAATGATTCGTGTGACAAAAAAAATTATGCGGAAACAAGGAATGTTTAATTGAAACACGCGCATGAGTAAAAGCCTGGAAACGAGGTGAGACTGAGCGAGCCGTCTCGAGTGTCTCGACGACATGTACGAATCCGAGATACGATTAGTACGAGCGGGACGGTACTAGTCCGCACTTGGCTCTAATTAATCTAAACGATTATGCAAGCCCGTATTATTCGAGGCACGAAATTAATTGTGGCAAGCACTGGTCCCACGGTAGTGGCACGAATTCGAGTTTCCGCTTCTACTTGAAACTGGTGATTCGGACGACGAAACTTTCGGCTCTACCGAGCGTTTATTGTTCCCCCCCCTGCCCGGAGCTTGTCTGCCGCTGCAGCTTTGAGGGTAGGACTAGCTTTACCCCCCAATCTCGCTAAAATGTTCTGTCGTGCAGACCCCCCAACCTAGGAGATTCGAGTGCCATAGAAACGTTTTCGTCGTTTGAAGTAACTCGTTAACGAAACACGAAAATATTTTTGAGTACACTCTCATCGGGGCTCTTCTAATTGACACCGCATATATATATATGTGTGTATATATATATATATATATATATATATATTTTTTTTTTCTCGAAAACGGTTTTAAAACAGACCGTACTTCAATCCGCAGTGAACTTTTCGAGGTCAAAAAATTGGCAAAAATAACCGGCAAGGTTTATTGGATACCAGGAATAATAGTTAGGGTTTTCTACTTTTTCTTCAATGAATAGTGCGTATTTATAATGAATTTATGATAAAGTATTACCCACCATTGGCGTGAGCGGCCAGAAGATCCTTCAACTGTTGCTGACCGGTGGTGAGCTCGACGCAACTGACCCTAACGCTGAACCGCGCACCGGTTCGTTGTCTCTGCTCGGATATACCGCGAAAGAGCCAGGCTATGGCGCAGGGTATGGCGCCGAGGGTGTGACCGGCTTCCGGGGTGCCCAACATTGTATGGGATTTTCCTGTAACACACGAAAATTAAACAATACAAATTTTGCGAGTACACCGGGCTGCGTTGCGGAATTTGCTCACACAGAATAATTATAATAGGGCCGCGGGCGTCGCGTACCGTCGTGTAGGACTAATTTACCCGGAGTGTTGTACTACCCCCGGAATGTCCGGTGCGGTTTCGATAATCCAACGATGGTTCGATCGTATTGCTCTATAATTGCGATATTTGATTTGTGGCCGCGGACCGGGTAGACAGCCCCAAGTGATTAATTTGTTTACAGTTTAGCGGACGAATGTAACGGGCTGATGGTAGTGATTGCGGGACGGTGTGGGCTCATCCGCGACGCTTTCGATCATAGAGGATCGAACAGCGGTGGGATTCGTTGGTGACGAGATCTCTCGCCGAGATTACACAATAACGTGTGACGTATCATTACGCATCGTCGATCTATTTTTTATTTTTTTTCGTAATCGTCGAAAAACGACCAAAGGCTTTTAACCCCATTGGCGCCCAACGGTTTGTGTCGATTTTGTTACGTATTTATTTATTTGTTCAAATGAAAATGAAAAATCTTTACTAAAATATTCGTACCAATCGGACGAAATATTTGAAAAATGATATGACTTTCAATTTTTACGCCCAAATAAGTGAATAACAATTTATAAAATTCGGGTTCATCCGCTTCCCTTTTTTAATGCATTGCTATTTATACTATTTTTTCCGAATTTTCAAATCAATATTGAAGAAGATATTTTCAAAAATAGCTGCTTTGCTAATGTAGCAAACTGCTAGTTCCAGCGGGATGGTTAATGTGGATTCTTCGTCGAAAATTATATAATTTTTCGATCCAAATTAGAAGTTTTGATTACAAATATCGGTACGAATCGGGTGAAACTATTTTTCGACTGTCCGATAAGCTCCCTGGCTTTATTTCTTTTCGGTGTGACCTATTTCAACGTTTAAAATTTGCGAGGCGATATTAAATTCAGTAATACAATCAATAAATGTACCGACGTGTCGGCTACACGATTGCCACCCGGGGCAAAATGAATATTTTATGATAAAGATGCTTAATTGGATTGTTCAATGAACCTTACTAGCATATATTCAATATAATTATGCAACGGGATAATGCCCGTTTCGTAACGATACATATATGATAATGAAGCCGGTGGAAATCTGTGAAAAATTTTATAACAAAGTTAACAATATTTCAATAACGCTCATGAATAAACCAAGTGATTTATATAGTCGGGCTCGGTAGAATCTACCCGAGGCAGGATATTATTGATGATAAAACAACAGTGGTGTACGTTTGGGCTCTTATTAAAATCGTAAAACTCTATACACCGGGAAAAGCACGAGATACGGGCTTTCCGAGACAGCGAGAATGAGGGATGGTGAGGGTTTGCTGGAAAGGGAGTCGGAGGGCTTCGACGAAATAATGGAAACTCGCCCGAGCTCGAAGCAAACGTTGAATCTTAAATCGTATTTAATTGTCTCTATGTAAGACGTTGAATTATGTTATTATTTAATTATAGAGCCGACGGTTCGTGAGCAGCCAGCGTAACCATGCTGCATCCAGCCAACATAAATATACTCGCTACTTTAACCAAAACTTCAATTAATCCGTTTCATTAAGCCAATTTTAGTATCCAATTTGCTGCCAAGTTTTATTTTTTTAATTAGGTTAATAAAAACGATTCTTTTCAAACACCCTACACTTTTCTGTATCACAATATATAAACTTTTTTTCTGTTGGCGAATCGAGTTTTCTAATTTTTACACTAAAAATAAGAATTTCTTTGAAAATTAAATTCTGGTCGAAAACATTTTTTTAAGATGCATTACTAATTTCCAAAAAAATTTCGATTAAAATATGGAAACGACATTTTAAAAAAACCAGCTTTTTAACAAAATATGCTAGCTACAAAATGCTACACCGACAAAATTAACGGCATAAGGTATAGATCAACACTTTTAAGGGGGTACGTCAATAAAAATACAGTGAAATATTTCACGTGAGCTTTTTGTGTCCAGTTCCCCGTCAAACAAGTTGGAAATTTACCATAGTTTACCATTGTGTATGTCGCACGTATGTGGCGTAATGCTTCGACGTGCATAAAAACGTAGGGAAAGAACGCGACCGCGGTATGCATTTAATGGCTGAGAAATTTATCGTCGTTGACGTTTAAACGTTGACGATACGAGGAGGCTGATGATATTTTAACGACCCTGTGGCAAGAGTGAACGAGTCGTGTTTCAATATTCCATAAACGTCAAGTTTCTGTTTCCCAGACATGGACCACTCGCGAAATCGCAAGTTTTTTCTACGTACGGGAATAGTGGTAAAGATTATATGTATATATTTTTTTTCATCCAAACAAAATTCATTTGGGGCAAAAGCGGACTTTCACACAATTGGCGTGAAAATTAATAAATTCTCGGTTGATGATAGCTCTCCTCGACAATCCTATCATAAAGTGAGCGCGCGTGACCGTCGGAGGAGGAGTGATAAAAAAAATGGTCTATTGACCTTCCGTGCGTTATCGTACCAGTTACGACAATCCAAACACAAAAGTTGACCTGTGAAAGACCCCGTCCCTCCGGCAACCCGTTGCGAAACAATTAAACGAACTATTCGTCCCAGGGCATCAACTTTCACACGACTTTTTATTGAATTTAATATAAAACTCGGACCATCCATCAAGCCAGCAGTATCAAACTATGCAAATATAATTGTGATTTCATAAGTTTTCTCATCTGTATTGAAATTATGAAAATAAATACATAAACCGGCGAACTGGCGTTTACTCAACGAATTGTTCGGTCTTCTCTTCCCTACTCCTCCGGATAGCGGGGAAGATGTCGGCATTTATTCTTCGCCGCGTAATGAAAAAAGAAGAAGAAGAAGAAGAAGAAGAAGAAGAACAAGAAGGAATAGCGGGTGGGGTATGGCCAGCGAGGATAACGTCTCGCGGCTTTAATATCGCGCGTATATAACTCGCTCAGTGAATAACTGGACCGGAGAGCAAAGATAATCCGATACTGCGTTAAGAACCGAAAAGTACGATAGCTTGTCCCAGTAGCATATTTTATCTCTCGCGCCTCTTATTCTCATTCTTTATCGCGCTTTCTCCATTCCTTCCTTCCACTCTTCTAGCAGCGACACGATAGTATCTTCTTTTTTTCCCTTACTACTCCGATTCACAGTCCACAATCTTCTCTCGGTATTTCCTGCTCTCTTATTCCTTGGTGCCTTCTTCTTGCACTTCCACGGCATCCATCCTTTCTACCTCGTTGAGCTATAATCATGCATTTGCATGCAAACTCGATATCACTACTTAAAATGTAAAACAACTTCGTGTCTGCTGCTGCTGCACACCTAGAAGGAGCGGTTCACCAACCAGCGGCTTCGAAGCTCTGCAGTGAATCTCGAATAAGAAGAGAGGATGTTGGAGAAACAGACCAGGCAAATGAATAAATAAATTCCAAATCTTAAAATTTTCAAATAACCTTTCGAGGAAACTACTATGTACCTCACCGGAAGTTTTTATGCAAAAATTGGTACGTTATATTTAATGTACAATTGTGATGACAAATCAATATACTTTTATAATAAAATTGAATAGTAAATTATCAAAATTATTAAATATGATGTACATTGCTTTATCATCACAATTGCACGTGATATTTAAAAATACCAGTTTACGAATAAAAACTGCCAGTACCAGTACATTAAATGTCGTACAATTTTTTTTACGGTGTAGGCCTGCAGCTATGTTTGGTATTGCTAACTGTGGCTAACAGTTCAGTGGTGGATCAGTGGTAGTTGTAAAAGTCGAAATGGAAAATGTTTTCGTTTTTGTCACAACAGTTTTCACTACTGGACAGGAAACTGGATAGGAAAATTAAAAAATATCGATCGGTGCCCGTTCGAAGCTCCACGTCGGCTGCGACACGCCGGTTGCGGATATTGATTTCAACCGGTCGAACGGAACTCGCTCGTGTTCGAAAATCGGCAAACTTTCTGATATTATGGAACCGCGTATGGGTAGAGAGAGCATCCGATATTGCCGACTAAATTAGAGGCTCCTCCGTATGGCTCGACGGGACAAGTTTGCAACTTCGGCTATCGGCTGAGTAAGTTTCCCCAAAGTGGGTCACGACTACGAGCATTGTCGTGCGGTGTCTGTAGCTTCTCACGTTCGGAAGAATCCTCGAATCGTTCTCGCGACGTTTCCCACGCCGAAGAACCATGTCCGAGAAGCACTCCGGAATTCCCTCGCAGATGTATCCGCCACTTTTGTCGGAACCTATGAGCTACCAAACTTTCTTTCCCGCTTTCCTTCGTTCCTCCTCGTGCCTTTCCATGCTTCTTCTTCTTCTTCTTCTTCTTCTTCTTGGCTCTCGAGTTGTTCATTTACGTAATTATCTCCCGTCTGCGTCTCGACGGATTTTCGTCGGGATAACAATGGCGTTTTTGTCTATGACGAGGACGTCGAACTCGAGGTAGGTACTAACTGCTGGATGGTCTTGCTCTCGTTTTCTCTCCACCCTCTTCCGCGAGCGCGAAGAGACGAAAGAAGGAATAAGAACGAAAAAAAAAGACCGAGGATATCATCTCAGGTCGCGTCCTCATCTTCCTCGACTTGGGAGAAAGAATGCAACGTGCCGTTTCTATGGGACTACCCGACCAGCCCCCGTCTCCGGTACGTTCTTGCATGAGTCTCGTGTTTTTTTTCTTCTTCGCTCAACCCTCGATTATCCTTCGGCTCGGTGAATAGCAGTGAAAGGACGAGTGCCGTGCATGTGCTTCATTATTATTATTTGTCACAAAATTTTGAATAAGATGTGTTTTGAGTTAAGAGATAATATGACGATTTTGTGAAGTGAGGATTCTGTAGAAAAAAAAAATTCTGTTTGGGGTAAAACTTACCGAGGCCCGCGTGACCGAAACAGAATAGACACCCATCCGTTCCATTGATGACCGCGTGAATGACGTCGGTGAGGGCGCTCGAGCAGATTTCGGTCTGGAAATTAAAGCGATGTGGTTACGAGTCACGATCACGGATGAAATTCGTGAAAATTTACAGTATGGAACAAGAGATAATCAATTATCAACGATGAATGGTGGTTCAGTAATGAATAGTGACGACGATAGACCTAGATTTACGAACGAGATTCCAAGTTTTGAAACTCGGTAGGGAGGTAACTTTTCTAACCAGCCACGGTTTAAACGTCGACGTTGGAATAAACGGAGGAGCCTTAAAAATCCGGGGAAGCGAGAATGAAACTAGGGTGAGAAGTGTGGGATACTCGAGAATAATGACTGGCCGCTCTCGTCAAGTGTTTAAGAAAGCGGGACGATGGTGCTAGGGGGTCGGTTACTACCCAGGTCGAATGAACTCGGGACTCTCGCCCAACGCTGTGCAGACAGGTTCTTCGCTTTTCCCTTTCTTTCCCCAACGAACCAGCCCACCGTGAATCTCGCCCCGTTTTTCCTGTAATATATTCATAGCCATCTCGTCCAAGAATTTTTCCCGAAGGCGTGACACAAGAAGAAGAAGAAGAAGAAGGCCCTGTCTCGTCAACTGGCTTTCCTTCATTCAACTACTTCCACTGTAAATCACCTTTGGCACAAAGTGATTCTGCCCGGAACGTGTCTTTAACGTTTCACCCACATCCAGAAAAATCATTTATTTTTCCGTTGCTCTAAAATAATTACTCATTCTATTCAAATAATTATTTGCTTTATTGAAATAAATATTTGTTTGCGACGCATCGATCAAATAAATTATTTCTCTCGATGTACAGTCGTCACCGTGAGTAATCACTGAAATCTCGAGGATGACCTGCGGATATAGGGTAGAGCGGGGTAAAATCCGGCAACGGGGCAAAACGTAATTTTCCAATAATTTTTGGATGTCCAAATTCGCCCTATCGGATACATGAGGCTTTTCTGCCCAGTTTTGCCATCTTGTGCGATCCAAAAATCATTGGAAAATTTAGTTTTGCCCAAAAACCCCGTTTTGCCCCGCTCACCTCTATCTTTTAAAAAATAGCCTCTTTTTGCCATTCCCATTAAGCTCATCGATTCTTCGATCCGCCAGGGTTCATTTGGAAGGTAAAACCTGCATCGTGGGGTGTGGTACATGGGGCAGGGTGTCGAGAGGAAATCCTCGAATTTCCTGTAGAACCTGCTCCGGATATTTCTCCGTCTCTCGCACTCTTTCACCGCGAATCTTTTCCCTGGTCGTAGACATGTACAAACCGAGGGTTTATCGATCGATATCGCTGTACCGGCATTATACCAGTGGCGTTGGTCTTCAAGAGCGTGGATCCCATCCCTTGCATTGGTACGGAACGGGAGAACGAGAGTAAGAGAGAACGTGACGATACGTCGACCAAACAAGATTGAAATCTACTTGCGGACCGCCGAGGATCGGATGAGCGCCGAGACCGAGATGGGGAAATAGGAGATGAAAGCTGAGAGCGTTACGGGGTGCAAAAGGTATTCCATCCTCCTTTCCTCCCTTTTATTTTTGTCATCGTACGAAGGAAACGCAAATTCAAAGAGTGTGAGTGCGTGAAAGAGATAAAAGGAAAGATGACGATAACACTGACGTAACGTCGAAGCATAGAGTAGGACGAAGAAGAAGAGGCGGAAGGGGCGAACGAAAGGCAGGAAGCTGGAGAAAGTGATTCGCGCGGAAAGGAACAGGACCGAGAGTCGTCTCTGTCGCGGTACAACTGTGAGAAATGGGAAATAAGGAGTCCGGCAGTCCCTTTTCCGATATGGTAATTCCAATCTGTCGTTGGCATCACTCGAAGGGCGCTGTGCCGTATTATTGGTAAGAAAGAGGAAAACCTTGTGCCCTTCGTTCGCAATTCCGTATCTCCGTTTTTTAAAACTTCGAGCCCAAGCGTAGAAAATTTTAACTAACATCCTATCTAAAAAATTAATCTATGTTGAGAAAGTAAAAGGTCAATGACTCGAGAATGTCCATCGAGAGAGCCCGTGACGTACCCGTGAGGTACCAAAAATAAGCCCAATCCAACGATGATGAAGCTGCGTACGACCCAAAAGACAATGAAGAATTATTAATACAATTATAACGGAATCATCCCTCAGGGGAGACGGAACGTAAGGCAAACACATTTCGCAGATATAACTACACTGGTTATGTGTAGTACGCGCGCGATGTTTCCCCTTGAAGCCCCGACGCCAAAGAGCGGTAGGTTTTCCGATGCCACTGGTTCCACACTGGCTCGCCCCTTCAGCGTCCCGGAGCCAGCCGTGACGGTTAATGAAATACGTGACCGGAGCCTCCGTCATAATCTCAAACACTTGATTGTACGCGGCGGGTACAGAGAGGCTCCGATAGAGCGGGGAGCAGGGAAACGAGAACAAGCTAGAGTATGAGAAAACAGAGCCGAAGAGATTCCCGGCTCGAGAGGATCCGAAGAGGGTCTCTCCCGCGCTCCGGTCCTCGAACCACCGCAGGACTCCTATCAGCGGAAGCTGCCCCCTGGTGTACCTTACTATACTATAGACTGAAGGGCCGCAGCCCTTTTGCTTCTCGTGCTAACACACGACCAACGAAATTTACATGACGACAACGACGACGGTGACTGCGAACCTCGAAGGGATTGTTGGTCGTTCGATCCTCGGATATCAGAGAACCATCGAGGATATCGACAGGACGGCTCAAGTTGGGAAGCTTTGCACAACCCAATCCCGTTGATAACCACCGATGGAGCATACAGTCGGAAAGCATACAGTCCAAGTAAAAGAGAATCGAAGATCCTTCTCCCTGCGGACCCCGAGAGACAACTAATGCCTCGCGACATCGAGATTCAAGAGTCGTAGGATGAAAAATTGTGGAATTCGAGGGGCCCGGGTGCGGAGACGAAGCGAGCCGAACGGACAAGTCTCAATTAGGATTGAGAAGGAGATCCGGTAGAGCCATTAATTCCGTTGGGTGTAAATTAAAAGCGAGACGGGGCAGATGGAATACGACCTCGGCGAGCGATACCTCGGAGCTTGGTCGTGTGCGGTATGACTCGGAAACGTGATCGGTTTCCACCGCGAATGCCTCACTCGGCGAGAAAGGGCAGCTCGCACGAGGAAAAGCGCGCCGATGTCTGATGCTCCCGCACAGGGATTGAGCTGCAGGACGCGTTCTGGTAACGCAATATTGGCGTAGCCCGACTGAATACGAATCGTTCTCGGGGCTCGCGGGCTTTGGCTAGAACCGTATATACGGTCTAGGTGGAAGCTACGCGAAACTACGGAACACTTCTCGGTGTAGCCTTGGCTTCTCGCGCCGTCGAAGGGCGAGATGAATTTTAAACCCTCCGTCGGGTCCGGTAATGCCCGTCGTTTTGGGAGATTCGACGGAGTCTGGCGACACGTGTACTTCACACCCGTCATAGCCTATACGTACGGCGAGGCTAAAGCTTGCAAAGAAGATCCATCCGTCGGAGTATCTCTTTTTCATGATTAAACTTCACCGCCGTTTTTGGAGATTGGAATGTTGTTGAGGGATCCTTATGTCGTTTCTAGATTTCCCAATGTATCCCAGTAAGGTAGGTTTGTATGGCGGTTTCATCGCAACACTGACGCAAAATCGCACCAAGCCCGGGAGTCTGGCCAGTCTTGCGCCAGTGCGGGTATTTAACAGTTAGCTGGATCAAACCCTATCTGTACATAAAGTCCAAAACTAATTTCAAGTGGATCCCTCACTGTGTACCTCTGGGTAGCTCAGAAAGATTGCGACAGGGAATTAATTTTTTTTTTTTTGCAGGCGCAAACCCTCCTATGAATTAGTAAACTCGGTTGACCCCATGAATGATTCAAATCGGTAATCTGGAAAGGCAGCGTAGCCGCATTACATTCGTCTGCACTTTAAGAACAGACTCCACGGGGGTTCAAAATTTCGAGTGGGCATGATGGGGAAAGACTGATGGAATGCTGAAAATGTAAGGGGCTGGGTTGGTTCGAATTTCCATCGCTCGGCGACGGGGAATGCAAAAGTGTTGTAGACCCCGAGTTCCCGAAATAAATGTTCTTTCCAGCCAAGGGCGGAGTAAGGTTGCAGAAACGGGGAAGTATATTGTCGAGCGGGGAATCGACGAAAGCCCGAAGCCCTTCGACGTCTAATGGCGGGAAATAATCGAAAGCCGGCGCACCCTTCCTTCCACCCCCGGGCCTTCGACAATCGTGACGATCTCTCAATTCTCGAGATTCCCGTGAAGAGGATTTGCACTTCGCGGGAGATGACAAGACGAGCGAGATAGAAACATACCGAGAGTGAGAAAAAAAAGATTCGACCCTGTCGCGAAGAATCGCCATGATATATGTATATACACACAAGAAGGACAGGACGAAGAATCGGTGAACCTTTACACCGACCCTCGACACGCGGATTTCCTCGTTATTATATATATGTATGCTGCGACAACACATTCACCGGGAGGGGCGACTACAGAAGTTTGAACAACCGTACGCCCGCTGTTCGCTCTGCTATACAAAACTCAGACAATAAGCGTATACGATCTCCCGCGAAAAAGCGACGACGAGCGCAAAGTTCGATACAGTGCAGTGTGCAGGCGGGCGAAACCGACGAGGCGTGAAAAATCGCGAGATCGAAAGGTCGGAGAAAAAGTGTGACTGGCGGAGAAACGGGATATGAACGACGACGAGGAGACGGCGAGGGAATCCCCGAAGGAGCCGCAGAGCGCCGGGTTCAACATCATCCGCGAAAGTAGGGAACGGCTGAACTGCGTCGAACGGGTCACACGTTTGGGACTTACCTCGTCCAACTCCCTCGCGAAAGTCGGGCTCGCCGCCTGTGAACTATACCTCGGAAAATGCATGCATGCGTCAACTTTTTTTTTTTTTTTCATCGAAATTCTATTTAACTTCGTACTCGCGGAAATTCTATCGCGACGCACAGTTCCTTTCTCAACTGCTCAGCCATTTTTCCGATTGCCGACAATGTTGTGCACCGAGTCACGATTCGCACGGACTGAAGGGGCCTCGGCTAAAAGAAGGGGTGACTGCTTCGTTGGTTTACCGTTACTGCGGTAGCGCGGTTGCTTCCGTAACAGACCCGGGGGGATTCAGCGCCCCGCAACTTTGTCTTTCGGCAAAATCGTTTTCTTGGGGATGAAGGGTTCGCCTTTTGCATACCGATTCGCTCTGCGATGGAGAGAATGAGGCGAGATAAGTAAGTATACTTTATACGCCCTCCTAGCTTTTGGATCAAGCTGTCGAACGTACGCGACTGTTTTTTTTTTTTTTCTATTCCCTCCATACAGGTCGAAAGAGGCAAGAGTGAAACTGCAAAAAATCCGGGAAAATCTCCGAGGTTGCGGCGCATACGAGTCGCATAAAAATCAAATCATTTTCCGCGCTGACACTGGAAGGGCGAGTGTGTCATGCTTCTGCCCCATCCTGTTATTTCATCCGTGAAATAAGAATTCAAGAAGACTCGCCGTAACCTCGCTCGCAGCATCGGCACGCACTCGAATGAGACTTAATCGCATGGAAGCTTTTGTAAATCGAGTTTTCGCTAGCGTTGCATCATCGCTTGCGTCACAGTTGTACGGTATGAGATATTTTTTTTTTGTTTCGAAGAAGAGGGCCATTACATATGCATGAGAAATGAAAAAATAGCAGGAACCCAAGTGCTACGGGTATGGAGTAGCGTTTGGACGCGGCGGGGGGGGGGGGGGACGATGAAAAATCACCGATAATTTTTGAACCGCACATCCTATCATGAAAATCTTCCCTCTGCAATCCGTGAACTCTTCGTTCGGATAACGGCGAAATCTCGACGTTCCGGATTTGGCTATAAAATGACGATAACTCGATAGGCGTGAGCAGCGGAGGGATGGAGTTGGTATAACAACTTGAAAAGTTTTAGGTCCCCTTGGCGCGAAGCGTTCCAGCCGGGGATGCGTTTCGGCGGGTGTTCGACCCGCCGTATGGGGTGTCGGAGGGTGGTGGAGGACAGCGCCGGCGGAGCGTTGGCTCGCTGGTGCCGGTCCTCGTACCCTCGCTTCCACGTGTCGTGAAATATGTCGCGATTTACACGGGAGATTGGCGTCATTGGCGCCTGGGGAGCGGCGGCAAGTGCGTTCGCTCTTCCGCCTCATCCTGCTCCTCATCCTCCCCCCCGGCGGAGGCGAGAGTTGGTGAGCCGGTCGCAGGAACTATACGAGAGCGTGGAAGCGCGATAGAGAGGGACAGCAAGATTCGGCAAATCGACAAGCGCGAGCGAGCGACAACAGGACCAGGGACAGGGATCAAAAAAACATTTGCCAAAGCCGGTAGCGGCCTGGAGAGTGCTATACCGAGTATGCGAGCCACGTTCCCGAAGCTGCGCCGGTTTGAGAGATGCAAAATCGAAACCACTGTCGACGCTCTCCACTGCGGTGTACAGCCACCGGTAGAAGTAGATACCAAACTCGCCTGTATAACCCTGCCGCACCGCCCCCCCCCCCACCCCTCCTCCCGCCCTCCGCGCCGGTAGTCCCCCCGGTTACGTTTCACGCAGTTACCCGGATTGCAACGCCAGCACAGCCAGCTGCGATTCGATTCGGCCGGATTTGTGTATACGAGCGAGAACTGCGTACGCGTTCACCGATCATTCATCGTTTTATAGGATTTCGACGAGCGGGCGAGCGAACGAACGAATCCAACGAATGAAAAATCTCCGCTCGCCCCCCCCCTCCCTCTTGCGCAGAAATTTATTGGATATAGGGATGAAACTACCATGAGTTGATTATACCTGGAAATTGCCTCAGGAAATAAGTAAACAAGTGGGATTCATACTTCCTGGATCGGGATTTAAAAATTTCACGCGCTGGAATATCTAATCTATGCTGACGATGGTACAGGAATTCAATGTATCACGCTTATGTAGGAGACGCATTTCCATAAGCATTGTTTCCGGCAAGCAGCAGCCTAATACAGATTAACAGGCGTGATGGGATTTCCCGTTTCTACGTCTACTGACAAATAAATTGTAGACGGTAGCTTATCAACAATGCAGACCACTGTCCATCCAGAATCGGTTGGTTCGAACCCCCTCGCCGCTCGACGGTGTTCTCTAGCCGGATTTCGCCAGCGAGCTACCTGTCAAACTTCATCAGCATTCGTGGCCTCGCACCGAAGGAGATTAATACCATTGTAATATGTAAATTGCGTGTGGCCTCGATGGACAGCAAGGCGGTTTACTCATGGCCACGAGCTCTCGAAAGGGACGAGGCGAGGGTAGAAAGGAAGACTGATAGATGAAGACAGAATGCAACGCACCGAGCAAGGGTGTGATTGAGACACGTAGCTGGGATATAGAGGGGTGGTAGTGTGCGCGGCGTCCGCAGGCCCGTATGATCGGTTTACAGATTGCCGTGCGTTTGCCTCCGGTTGGTAGTGGCGTTTCGATTGTGCCTATTTGGCAAATCTGTTAAGACCAAGGGTGAACCTGACTGATGGGAACGTTGAAGAAGGGACGATAGGGATGAACGGTCGATGCTTTGTCCAAGCGTTACGTGGTCTCGTGGTTCTCGTGACTGCGTATCCTCGCCCCCCAAAATGTTCTATATAGGTTTACGTAGTGCGTGTCAACGTATCGGAACTCCGCTCGGGGGATAGAAGCGGTATCGCGACTCGACGATCTGGACCCGGCGGCGCAAAGTCGAGTACCGTGCTGCAGATACCGCTACTATTGCGTGATACTGATTTCCGTTAACGTCCCGGACTCGCTCGACCAGACACACGCCCAGTCCCGTTATCATTTGTCGCTCTTGATTCCAACTTCCTCCTTACTCCCCCGAGCTCCCAGTATTATCGGGAAGGATCTTGCTATCAGTTCCTATTCAGCTGCCGACTTGGTGCTTCGTTCTTCGTTCCTTCCTGGATGATCAAACGATATGGGGGGGATCTATCGAAAGAAACTGGCTTACTTGCGTCTTATCAGTGGAAGGACAGAGTGTCTCAGATTGGGATTACACGTGCTTTGTGCAAGATCGCCAAGTATACGTTCTTGAACCATCGTCGACCGGTGGTTCATCGCTCTCGGCGGGTGCGTCGTTCAATAACCGTTTCGCGGTAAATGAGCAATAGATCGGTACCGGACGTGTACCAACCTTAGTTGGAGCGCTGCACAGGACTAGTGTATCGGCACAGCGTTGGCCAGTGTTCGCCCAACGTTTGCCAGCACCGGTCCTGTGTATAATTCCCACCAGGGAATGAGTGGGTCGAGTAGCGAAGGTCATTCACTCAGGATTCTCTCACGCGCGATCGTCTCTCGTGTACCTTGGTCTCATGGTAGATATAGCGGGCACATGTGAGAACACACATACATACGCGCGCGTTTTAGGCATCGTATCGACCACACACGTGTGTAATGTACAGCGTGACTATTAGTCGTAAGTCAATAATAAAGCCCTTGTCCACCTCGGGGCATAATGGCTCCGGTGAATTATCCTGGATGGTACGCATTGTCCTGGTTGGCGCGTGGGTCGCGATAGAATGGTTGATCCGATTCTCCGGGCTGCTATGCTCCACCTAGGTGGTATTGGTGCTCCTGCGGCAGCGGCAGCGGCAGCAGCAGCCCGTGGCGATATGTGTCGAGGGTCTATATACGCCCCGAGTAATTGAGATGGATGTTCGGTTGATTCAGCTAGAGGTTTCATTTGCCCACCGGCCAACGGAGCCCGTCCACTGACCAGCCGATAGTCCTCGACGCGTTTGGTACTCGACGCTGCTGTATCTCTGTCCAAATTACACTTCGTTTCCACCTCTTACCTTTCAACTACCGTTTCACACTTTATTTATATTCTCCTGTTATTGCGTTCCCAGTGTAACGCTACCCTGGATCACGGTAGTTGCGGCGTTGTTGTGGCAAGAGTCAGGTGGATTTCACTTGGCCAAGTGTAAGAGGGGATACGAAAGGATTACCGTTATATAATTGAATAAGTGAGGTAAAGGAGAGTTGTTACGAATAAAGGATGCCTCAGCGGACAGAGAAAAATACTGGATGGTGTGAAAGTAATTCCATGTGGATTTGCAGAGTTTTCCGCCTTTCCCTTTGTCGGATATTGTATTTGGCAAAGTGCCTTACGCGCCTGGTAAGCCGAGTCGCGGTCGCATTGAGAGGAAAATAAGTGCAAGACATGGAAGAAAGACACGGAGATAAAGAGAAGAGGAGACCACGCAAATTGGAACTACAAAGAGAAAAGTTTCTCAAAGGAAAGTCTCTGACCGTAGGTTGCTTGCTCGGTCTGTCTCTCGCATTTCCCCGTGCATCGATGTTGCCGTAAACTTGTTGGGATTGGTAAAGCCCGAGACAGGTATCCGGGCCGTCAATGTCGCATATTACATGCGCGACGTACATATAATCTCAAGAACGTACCAACCGACGTCTTATATATCATATACCTTCCAACGCTCAATTTGCCGAGTGCGAGTGGAAGCATCGGAAAAGTTTCCAAGACGCAAAATTGGACACAGGTACAACGTTCCAGACACTCTCGAAGCAACTGCCTCCCCGATGCAATCGACTTCCAAAGTAAATAGAGAAAAGTAAGGATTCTCCGGAGGCAAAAATGAAGAAAACAATATCATCGACACGAAACATTCTGGTATTGTGGCAAAAAAATGGCAAAAAAATTCGCAATTCCCAGGACCACGTGAATTGTTAAAGCTCCCTATCGATTGACGAGAGGAATATACACAGAGACTCTCGAGGGAAAGAAAGAGGCTGAAAATCCATTTTCACTCGAATCGTATACTCAAAATAAGTGATCGGCGTAGTCCCCCTTGTCTTCGCGTGCACCATTATCGTTGAATGGGTGAAAAGCGATCGAGAAGCGAGAGTGGCTAATTACGGAAGAGAGCTAAGAGATAGAGAGAGAGAGAGTCGGCTACCAGGATCCAAGGCAATTTCCATGAGATTATCGATCGGCAGTGGTTGAGGATCCATTTGCCCGGGCGGTTCGAGTGAGTGAATGGTCGGAGATGGTGCGGTGCAAGAGCGAACCCTCTCTCCAAACACCTGTCGGCGCTGGAAAGGGGTCGATTCTCGGTTGCAACAGGGGAATCGTGCTGTTCCACCCACTTCCAGCCTCCTCTCGTTCAGTGCACATATTTGTCTCGCGGTTTGTCGCGGCGACTGTACATTGCCGAAGAGCCCCGCTACAGTAATACCCTCGTACGGTCACGAACTAGTCAGCTACGATTTGCCAATTTAAGGATAGGAATATCCGACAACGAAACCGCAATCAAACTCGATCGGAGACCCTCCGAGAAGTCAACAGTCCTGTGTGCAGAAGTACCAATTTAAAGATAGATCAATCGTAGTCGAAAACGCGGGCTCAACCGCGACCGCGGACCATTGAAAAATTCAAAACACTCGTTCCCCGTATATAGTGAACATGGGGACATGGGACAAAGAGGGAGACAATGGAAAGCGGGTTAGAAAGAAGAAACGATAACGAGTCTGCGTCTGGCATAGTTAGTCCGCTGCCCATGGAGCAAACGGGGCGATAGTTTCCCGGGGGCGACCAAGGGGCCGGTGGTCAGCCGACCAACCGATCCGTCGCGCAACCCCCTCAAAGTCCACCGAACCGACGGAGGTCTATGAAAGCTCGCAAGAACAATTCTGCACCAGCGCGAGCAGCAGGAATCTATTCGAGAATGAGAGAGCAAAGCGGCTTGGGACTCCCATTGTGTGTTTCGATGACAATCGGCGGTAGGCATTTGATCGAATCAATCGATTGGTCGTCTGTCTCTCCACTTCCCTTTCCTCTTTGGCTCGATCCACTGTCCTTTTCTCTCCTGCGCCGGTTCTTCCGAACACGCCATCGATCCGAGTGAAAGGGCATCGAGGCTGATGCATTCGCGAGGAGAAAACGGCCGGATGGTCCCAGGAGGACCCTCGTTCTCGACGTTGCAGAGAGAGAGAGAGAGAGAGAGAGAGAGAGAGAGAGAGCCAGGGACGAGCAGCGAGGAAGAACGAAGGCAAGGAGGAAGGACTCGCCTGAAAACCGTACCTCCGAGCTCATTTGAATCCAACGCTCGATAATATCCCCCAGGAGCCGCCGAAATACCCTGAAATACCCCGATATTCTCGACCTAAGGTGTGACTGGTACATACGTATATCTACTATATCATGCAATATACATACCATTCGGAATTTTCCCTACGCTCCCGGGTACGCATATTCCCGGTCGTTAACCCTCGTCTACATTCTCCTAGGTGAGAGAATCCAAGAATTCTCGAGGATCAAGAGTCGAAGGGATTTTGATCGCCGACGTCGAAACGAAGCTCTTGAAAGAGTTGACAAAAATGTACGTGCTTTTTTTGGCAATTAATATTGACCAATTGTCAATCGTGCCCCCCGCCGAGAGTATCGAGACCTCAGTGATCTATTGGAAATGAACAATCAGAACCTGCGATACACTAGGAAACGAAGATTGCACGGTAATAGAATCGTACGACAATATGTGAAACTGGAATGAATTGCGCTGATTCCCGTGCTCGTCATACTCGTTTTCGGCCATGTAACCACAAGATTGTAGCGCAGATATTTCGATAAACTCGCGAAGGTAAATGGTATGCCGCACAACTGTGTAGTACCATGGATGCCTTGGAAACTGGAGAATTTGTATGGGAAACTAGCAAAGAGCAACATTCGCTCGAAGGGATTTAACGTCTGGTTGGCGCACGGGCACAGGGGGGCGAAGAAGAGATAGCGAGGCTGGGTTTAGAGATCAGGAAATTAGTTTAGTTATGCGCCCGGCAGGGACGTCGAGCGTTCGGTTTACCGGGATGAACGCGGCGCGTTGCAGACGATGGGGCACGTACACGTACAATCTTCCTCGCCTTCGTCTTTCTTGCGCGCGCTTCGAGAACATTGGCTTCCTGCTCTCTTCGTCTGGTTTCGTACCAGGATCGTAAAGACGTCAGAGATCCTCGAGAATGCCCTCGAGTACTCGAAATCGACAATCGCGAAGAATCGTTCTTATATTGCAGCGACGCCAAAGATATTATGGATTTTTTATTTTGTTTAAGGACGAAATGAAAATATAAAAAATTTTCTGTGGATAATCCTTGAGTCTCGAGTATATGACAACTTTGTCCGAACTCACCTGTGAATCCTCCTCGGTGAAAATAGCGTCAAAGGCGAACATCTTCGGCGCTGCAACGGTCGGTCGTCGATCTTCCGCCGTCGAAGTTTGACCCGATGAAGGATCAACCAGGGTAACCTGCTTCTTTCTTTTGTCGGCGTTGAAGAAACTTCCACCCTCGCCTGACGAGACTCTCAGCATCACTTTCACCTGAAATAAGAAAGTCAAAAGTTTTCTTCGGTATATCCGACTTACATATTTACATAAATGTACGTAACATTATCGTTCGATCCATGGAGAAACGAGATCGGTAGAAAATATGCAAAGCTTTTCTCACTGGGTACATTACTGTTGACTAAGGATACTCCGTTAAACGGAGAGAAAAATAATTAACCGGGCGTTTTGCTTATTCTCTCGTCCCTATCCTCGCTGATCGAACAATTGCCTCGTTAAAATTGTCTGACGGGCGCGCATTTTACGTAGTTAATTGAGCCCCGCTGAGAGCCGGTTACGGGAGCTCATGGAGTGAAAATTGTATTTACCCCCGTTAACTGAACGATTGATGGTGGGAGCTTGCGGGTCAGAGCAGAGACTTTTGTGAGAAATCGGCAATGGAAAAGGTTCTGCACGTGACTCGAATAATTTCCAATCGATTTTATAGATTTATAGTGGACTAATTAGCCCGCAAGAATTGCAAGATCGATCGAGTAGTTCGAACAATCGAACGAAATGCTTTTTGTTGTAATTTGAGTGCCGTCGACAGCGTACTCAAGAGAAAACACGAGAGCCCATTCCGAGATTTTCACCACAATTGTTAAACCCGCGATTATCCTCGGCGCACAATGATGTTACATTTTATCGCCTCTTCATTGATACGGACGTAATCGATTTCTCGGTAATTCAATGTCTGTATCTTCGTGAATAGAGTACGAAATTTACCGAAGAGCTAGAATCCTCAATTCGAGTTTCCAGACTGACGGCGTGATACAACCATCGAAATAGGAACAATAGCCTTGGCGAATTTTAGTGGCAACAGAATACAGTGTGGTAATTAGACAACGTTGTCGCTACTGAGATTCTCCGGAAAATGTTTCTTCGATGGAGCCTGGTGGAAATTTCTCTCTCGATTCTGCTACCTGACATCTCATTGTCTACGTAAATTTACAAGCGCGCGGTAGATCAATATCCTCAGACCATTAGCGTTATACGCCGAGATATCGAATCAGCCTACACTCGAGAGACGCTGATACGATTGGAGGAATGAAAACGAATGGATTGGTGGAATAAAAATGAAAAAAAAAAAAAAAAAAAATCTCTCATCTCTTGAGGAGAAATCGTATGGGTATCGATCGAGTGACCGGTAAAAATATTCCGCGCAACCGTGAATCGACTCTGCCTTCGTGTATATCACGTGACCGATGCCAGTTGATCGTATCCTCGACATTTATATGCGGCAACTATGCCCGTCTTTAATCACGCGATTAGGACTGTGCTGTGCATGGCGCATGTAAGGCTGTGGCGAAGGGTCCGCCCATGTGAGGATGCAAGCAATTCCTTATCGGCCCGTTTTGCGGTGCAGGAGCCAGTAGCATCGATTGTTCGAACGATGTCTCTCGAGAAACGAAAATTCTAAGCAGTTTATCAACGTCCAGTTCGGTCTACAAGAATTGTTCGAGTACCTTATACATGACAATTACGATTTTCACAGTGCTGACATAAAAATCGTTTACGAGCGTGGATCCGAGATAGCGATAACTCCGATCCACATATTCGCCTGTAATCTTAGCCGATCGTTAAACCGAAAGCATCACTTCGCTATCCGGAGCGGATACCTATTTGCGCTGGAATATCGTGTGACGGTCATATGTCTGGTCACATGACCCGCGGTGGCGCTATCACCGCCACCGGGGACTCTGCCGCGGACACCGCTTGTAAGCCGAGAAAATATAAACGGCGAGCCGGGTGAACATAGCCGGTGTTATCTCTTCTGGACCATCAACTTTCATTGTCGTTATTCCAACTACTCCATGTACTTCCGCTTTATTACTTTATGCGCTTCGGGAACGTAGACTGTCGGATGGTTCATGACGCGGCGATACTTGACCGAGCATGGAACAAAAGCCTATCGTCCCACGGCTGCAAATTCAATTTCGCTGTATATTTGACGGCGTGTCTGCCGCGAGTCGCGGTATAACTGCATAGATACGGGTAGAAGCTATAACCCCGTACTGTGGTCATACCTCGCGGAACCATCAAAGTTTCGGGGTATTGGAAACCAAAAGCTTTCAAAAGCGAACTGCCTAGCTTTACTGTCGCCCGAGGATTTCGGTCTGACTTATCTGGTATATGCGCTGAATTTGGACACGTCAACATCAAACACATATAATGTTGATCCATTATTCTGCCACATCCGAAAGCGTTTACCGGCAAAAAATTAATGTCGATGTTCCTCGGCTGATGGAGAGACATTTTTTTCCATTTGCCGGTGGATAGGCCCCGCGGTTATTGACGGTAGAGGGACACGTTCCGTCGTCCTCAGGGATGATAATCTTGTTTCGAGTTTACGGTCGTAAAGCTAACGCCTCTGCCGCGGTTTACGACTCGATATCAAATTAAACGGCATTTACGATTGGACGCTTAAGGTCGTTCAACATCCCCGGTAGCCTCGTATAAATTCGCGAGGGTGCACCACGGGACGAACGAAAAGACGACGGAACATAAACGAGAATTCGTGAATTGAGAAAAATTTTATATCGACGGCTTCGTTTCACAGGGGGGGTATATCGGTTGTGTACGAGCTTAAATGGCACCGCGATGGTCCAACTGGCATTAGACCATCGATGTATTGTTAAAAAAAATTCATTCGTATCGCGCAAATAAATCCAAAGAAGTATCACTAGAATTTATGTATTATCACCACTACATTTGCATTTTATTATACGCGTTTCGTCTGGCTAGGAGGATTAATTTTCATATACGAAAGCGCGAATAGTTAATCCTCCAGGGAAAAGCACTCGTTAATCCGTCGCATATTCGTCTGACTCGTCGTCGTGTAACGCAGCACACTTTCACCAGAAACCCATGAGTGCTTCATTTGCGTCGCCATCCGGTACAGAGCAGCGCAGGCCCGAGGACGGTTGAGTTCATAAATGTTTTATGGGGCTCTTGCCGATGGGGAATTATCCGCCAATTTACGATCCGAGCAGAATAGCCGGCTTTTGTTACTATATGTATATTCTCATATACATATATCAGATTTCTCTGCAGCACCTAAAAGACTTTAAGCTGCCGGATAGCTTTGTGCGATGCGATTAATTGAAATTAGTAGCGAATTCTTGCAACTACCAATCCGCAAAATTCCATAATTGATTACCATTGGTCGTTCAATGTAACTTTTTCTTGTTTCGTCACGGTATTATCGCTCTGTTCTCTTCGATACGCGGTGCCGCAGACCCTACTTGCAGACCCTACAGCACACGAATCGCCTGCGGATATTGCCGGTTCTCTTTCCACCGTTACTCGATTCCGGGCCCAACTTTGCGAACACGCAGATTGCGCAGGGTGTTACTGCGGAGAAAACCGCAAGAACCGAAGGAAATACAGGGACACGATCAACCCCGCTAACGCGACAATTTATCCTAAGGATTGCAGACAGTCCAAGTATTCCTCGTGCGCTTTTGCGAAAGGAGGAAAGATCGGTTAAGCCGGTTCTGTAACGTCTACTTCGAGCATGCCAAAGCGGGAACGAGATAGGGTTCCGAGCTCACCGATTATACGAGGCAGGGAACTCCTCCGTTAAAGCGGTAGTAACGGCATCAACTCACTGCCCGAGGGCCGTCTCGACGTCAGGGGGGTTGAAAGATGTGGCTACTGGTATACGATAGTAGATGCGACGTTACGTATCGGACAAGCGACTACGGTTGTTGGCAATCCACCAGTGATTTGCCACCCTGCGAGCTATCAGCTCCATCGGTTCGATGGAGACAGAAGTATGCCGGTAACTGGCGGGGGCTCCCGTCTTGAGTGGCCAATCATCGCCCGATAAAGCGTACACCGCGCGCTTCCAACGGCATTCGCAGTCTGTGGCCGCTCCACACTTATATGCGTAGCGAAAACCGAGTCGGCAACCCCGTTTGCAGTGCCGTTGCGCGACTCCCGGCTCCGTCGTATCTAAATATCATCGCCCCGGGCGCATGGAGAAAGTCGAACCCTGCTCTCTCGTAACCGTGACGGAAAATTTACGAAGAGGGGGTCCCCGCAGCTCTTTCTCGAGCATCGGAAGTTCCCGCGGGCGATGCTTCCTCTCTCGATACTACGCGGAATCCTCAACCGCGTCTCCTGAAATGGGTCAGGGGTAAGCTGTCCATTACGTTTTTGCTTACTTCTTTTTTTTCGTCTAACACCTTGCTCTTCGGGGTATTCAATACCGTTTTGATCGTCAGTGAATCGGAAAAAAAAAATCATTAACAGAAATTTCACATCGCTTCAAGAATGCAAAGATTATTGATACTTCGATAGGGATGGTATAGGTATTGTAAACACATTATCTATCTGCTGATGATCCGTGTAATAAGCACCGAAAATCACGAGTACGCCACCGAGACAGGGACTTTGCATACGTCAGTTACGGTTGTCAGTCAATTGCGCTATAGCGAAGAGTTGGCGGGGGAGCCGTGCCACACGCCACGTCTTCCTGCTTCAGCCTCACTCGCGTTCCCACACCGCTGGCTTCGCTCCGCCTCTATTATCTTCGCGAACTTTGCAACAATGTACCGTCGTAATGGCTGTGTAACGGTGCCCAATGTAATGCGTATCAACCAAAAACATACTTTTTTCGAAGAAAGTTTAAATGGTACGTCAAATAGTTAAAATTGGTTTTCGTTTACAAAAAAAAACCACACAAGCGATATTTATGTATTTGTACATCTGTATGCCGGTCGTGTGATCACTTCATTCCGTTTAGTTTACGACCTTCTTCTTGTTACTATCTTACAGAGATAAAAAAAAGAATTGCGAGGACGACGGGACTCGGCGGAACGATAAATCTTTCTCCTCTGATTAAATACTCTCACTAATCAGATCTCCCCCGAGGATCTGTACGTGTTTATAGTCCTTGGCACAGTCGAGGACTCGTCGATTTCGCGAAGCCAAAGGAACGAGAAAAGATTCGTTCGGAGCAGCGAGGTTAAGGTCGTTTCAGGCCTTAACGCCCTAAGACCCAGGATTACGAGAGGGAAAGTCCGGCAAGGGGAAGGCAAGGGGAGAGTGTAAGGCCGCTGGAAGATCGGCTCCCGGTGCAAAGCGGTGAAGTATGAACGCCATCAATTTTCGGCCTCGACACTCTCCCCCTCCTCTTGTAGGCTGGTTGCGAAATAAAAAAAAAAGAAAGACGGAACAACCCCCTGATTTATAAGGACGAAAGCTGTGACATCGCAGGTGCCGGACTGCCGGATTTTCACCTCGCCTCGGCAAGCCGTACGATCGATTCTGCGGCTCGCTAGTGCTTTATTGTGAAGACTGCTCGTTATTTTTCTACGCATGCAACGCGAGACACTAGCTCGGCTTTCCTTCTTTTGCAACGCCTTTCGTCCCGTAACTGCTCGCCTCATTTCGCAGAAATTGGACATTTTCAACGACGCAACACAGTCGCAACGATCAACAACGAAGTTAACACGCTCACATATAACTTTCCAAGTATAGATCTACCGCTCATTGCTGAAACGTTACCGGTCTCGGAAGTTACACCCTTTGCGAAGGGTGCGAGACGAAGGTGTTTCCACCTCGAAACTCGATTGCACCCTCCTCGTAACGATGGTAATCGAATTGCGATCCCACTTTCGCACCCTCGCGCTTGAG
The DNA here is from genome assembly GCA_030522665.1 of Ichneumoninae sp. A BG-2022a. Taxonomy (NCBI): domain Eukaryota; kingdom Metazoa; phylum Arthropoda; class Insecta; order Hymenoptera; family Ichneumonidae; species Ichneumoninae sp. A BG-2022a. Next base: position 20,840 of record JAPYZC010000635.1, on the reverse strand, counting down.
TGATCGGATTCCGCCGATAGCTCATAATTTCCGTCCTGGATTTCGGCGCTCTGGCTGTAACAACAGTAGGGCGGCAGAATCAGTCTCTGACTATAACACGTGCTGGATTCATTGACGATCGTCAATGGCACAAGCCCACACAAGATTGTATTTTTTTATGTGAGGTCCTTGGACTAACGACTGGACCAGGCTTAACCTTGAAGTAATGCAAAAAAAAAATACCAAGTGGTAGAATTAAACAATCACTCGAAACAAAGTACGATATCAATAATACTACCGTCGCCGATGCGTGTAACGCATGTCCTTCCTACATTATTTGTTATTTTTATTTTTACATTATCTGGTTCATGCGGTGTGGAGACCGATATAGAGAGAAATAATTTTTTTGACTGTTCGTTTGTATTTCTCTATCGCCCCCGATGCGATCACACGATTCTCGGTGTTTGACGGATGGGGAATAATTAAATTACGATGTCTGAGCGACGCCTGGTCGACAGTGTGTGTAGATGGATGAGTGAATTTATTCGCAACGAAGACGGCAAATTCACGGTGTTGATTCATTATGTACAGTTTAATTTGTATTCCGTGAATTTCGTCAAAGTGGCATTTATCTTTTATGTATCATTGTGATATTTTCATCGGCTATTTTTGAATTTGGGAAGAAGATGACTTCTTGGGCGAAAATTCTTGGGGGATTGTCTGATTATCTGATTAATTTCTTTTGGCTTGTTGAGGCGGGGTTATATCGCGACACTGCGGGGGTGGGGGGGGGATGGTTATGGACTATGAATGGGATACTAATAGAACTGTACTTTACACTAATATATTCGGAGGATGAGACGAGACAGCACTGCACATATTTCTGTATCATAACTCCGACGCACGATGTGATGGGACGCATTGGCCACGTTCCTTGACACGAGCGACACTTTTATTTTCGATCATTGATCGTAGGAAACTGGAACGAGAGATTTCCGGAAATCGTGCAAGTGGGCCGTGAAGATTTGGTGGCGCGAAGTGCGGTGTTGCGTCTATAATCCGCGACAATTAATACAGTTATGACTAGCACGATGGGTATTGACGACCGTTGATCACCTTATTGCGCTGACTTAGTATCGAGACGGAAGGGAGGACTTTGAGGCCTGTACGCAGGTCGCTCGTTACATAGTATAGCTATAGATCCTGGCTAACGACATATAATGCAACAGAGTGCCAGCGGTTTCACAAGGCTTATGCAAGACGTACGTGTGCAGAGTCAGACTCGTGTCCAATCCCGAATGCAAATGAGGGTGGTAGCTCGACGCTCCTTTGAAGTCCCTTCCATCTTTGAGCACAATCGTGGACACGGGGGTCCATTAGATCCTCGCTTTGAATGTTAAAGCCGGCTTTACGTAGGACTCAAAATTTTATAACACGAAGTTGAGAGAAACTCGAGAACGATCAACCTTCGGGGGGTAGACAACAGCCACTATCGAACGACAAGAGCTTTGACTGGAGTGAAAGCTTTGTGCAAGCTAAACTTTTTACTACCAATTAGTTTTCATGACACGACACACGAGGTTCGCGTAACCAAAGCAGTCCTTTTCATTTGATTGAAAGGATTGAAAATCCATAGTAATGCCGTCGAAATCGAGGGATTATAACTGCTATAAGAGAAAGGTCATGGGTGCGATGTCAAAAAAATAGGAAGCAAAGCGCGAAAGACGTCACCAGCTCGATCACTGCTCACCGGCTCCTGTCAAGCTCTACACAGAGGGCACGAAGGCATGTAGACGGGAATGTAAATTGCTCGCGTCTGGCTAAAGCCATGCAGCAATAAATCTCGGTGGACGACGCGACGATTGGCTTCGCGGAGTAGAGTACGAATAGAGAGACAGAGAGAGAGAGAGAGAGAGAGAGAGCTGAGAGCCTCGAATCACGTACACACGACGCCGGTGGATGATACCGGTGAAGACGTCGAGCTATCAGCGGTAGAAAAGCGAGGAAATCCGTTCGCGTTACTGACTTACCTTGTGGCCTACCACCGTTCGATTTCCGGTTTGGCTGAGAATATACAACCTCGCGTATAAATGGAGCGACCTGATCAATGCCAACGACCACGAAGATAGCGATTATTCTTGTCAATCCTGCACTGGCCTACTAAACAACATCACCAAAACCAAACTATCACTGCAACTGGTCAAACAAACTATAGAAAATTCGATTTGACGTACGGGAAATAACAGAATTTTAATAACCACTTCGGAATTGAAAATCGAAAAGGGCAAAGACGAATGGAAGGCATAAAGGAACGGAGAAGTGAATAAACGCTCAGCTATTCGCGAAATGACAGGGTGGAGAGGCAAAAAAAAGGGAACATAAAAGGAAGGCCATATCCTGGTGTTCTTGAAGCTTACCAAGAAAGCTGGCAATCGTCGAGACACCTCAGGAAAGCCAAGGGAAAGAATTACCCATTTTGCTCTCGAAAAATTAAAGGAACGATCGAGAATCCGTCGATGCAGGAAGGAAGCAGTGCTGCTGCTGCTGCTGCTGCTACGTCTGCCGGCGGTCACGAGTGAGGCGGTGTAAAAACGGGTCGGAAAAGAGATGATGAGGAAAAGCAAGCAGAAAGGGGAAAGAGATCGGCGTATAAGAGTCTTCTTAAAGGGAGGAAATAAAACATTACCGTAGTCTGCCCGCAGCGATATCGCTTCCTTGAGACCTCGGAGACTACGACGAAATATAAGACGCTATTATTGTTATCATTATTATTGTATTATATTGCAACGTTGCTTTTTTGCTAGTATCGAGCAAAACTGTAACGCTGTTTCAGACAGCCTAAGTTACGTCTCTAATGAGGGAATATTGACATTTCATGAGTTTGACTAGTTCATTTAGAAAAATGTCGAAAATAAAAGTTGTTCCTGAGCTATTCAAGCAATTATTTTAGCGCATCGTTTTTTTGAAATTGCTTACGTAACTTTGTATACAATATAATATATTGTGTTAACCGAGTAACGACTGAGAGAAGCAGATAGTTTTTTGCACCCAATTGTGTTCCTTGGGTGAATCGAGTGAATTTTATTCTTCGCCTGGACAGAACAGTTCAGCTAGATTATGATTTTGCGTGCATGCAGGTCTGGTGGATGCTCGCAACGTACATTTATCTCGGTGACGAGTAAAAAAAGAAACATGATATAGAGAAGGCTCATGAGTGAAAGGGAGAGAAAGAGAAGGGTACGTGTAATTATCCGAGTAGCAGGTTAATGATTGCACGTTGCAACCCTTATGAGATTTGGTCACGCAGATGACTGGCAGGAACGCCGATATAATTCCCGCGAAAATGAGCGAGACAGCGTTGACGGCAGGCATGGGAGAAACACACGTTAATGGTTTTTTTTTGTGTTTTGGTGCTGGCATTAAATACAGTAATCAATAATATCTTGGATCTTGGACATCAAAAAACAAGCGTTAACAAAGTCGAGACAGCCTCAAAATAGAATAATAAAATATATTCGGTGAATATAAGATTGTACTTTATTCGACACAAAAAAACCCACATATCATCAGTGTCACGTCATGTGAGTTTAAGGTGAAGTTCACTGATGCAACGGGCTAGAAATCCATTAATATTTGGTAATAAAATAATGGGGCCACAGGGTAGTCATAGAAAATTCATAGTGTGCATATGGTCGTTGAGAATTAATTACGTATGAAGTAATTGATGATGCGTGATAAATCACTGAATAATTCAGTCCTTAGCATACTAACAGCTGCATAACTAAAAAAAAAATCGAGGAAGGGGGCATATTCAAATTGCAGATGAGGCATCATCCGCAGCGATAATACCTTGGGCTACTTGAGGGAAGCCATTGTTTTAATTGAAACGTAAAAGGCAATACGAATTCTCCGCTATATGCGAAAGGAGACGGAACCTTATCGCTCCAACACGCAGAGCGATGCAACGCACGTACGCACACGGCGGTGCAGATCGCCAGAGAATCGGCATGACCGTCTGGCGGCGGCGGATTGGAAAAATCACCGCCGGCGCTAACGGGTGCAGCACCTCTCAGGACATAATTATTCAAAACATTATTAAAAACATAATCAATCATTATTGATAGTAACATAATCAGAGTTCAATATCCGTGGAAAAATGGCAAACAATAAGTGATTAATTATTTTTCCAGAAGAATCAAAATTCGTAAATAATGTGGGTCAAAGCCTCAATATAAAATTAATATAAAAATTGTGAATTATTATTATGGTAATAGGCGAAATTATTCTACGTATTAAAAACATATACTTTTACTGTCAATAGAATAGTCAATACCAGGGAATTAGCCAATATCATTCGAAATAAATACTTTAAGAGATTTAATTAATAAATGTCTGTATTATTGTAATTTTAAACGATAATGATCAAAGTACTTTGTTTAAATATTATTACAGTATTGTGAAAGTATTAAAATAAACGACGGAAGCCGACAAAATGGATCAATAATGACTAGGGAATGGGGCAGCTGATGCACCGAACGACTTGGAGACGCGGGCGCTCCCCGATCGAAACGATAAAAGAAGCTTCTCCAAAGGCGGAACGTCAATATTCGCGGAAAACTACTATCACCGCTCGGGACTTTATTCCGGATATTTCTTCGCTATTATCATTGCTCCGGGAACATCTCAAATCGTTGACTTTTCGAATCAACTCACTTCCAAAAACTACGATACATACGCTGTTAATAATTATTAAAAGTCTCGAACTATAAAACTGTTGAACCTTGTAAATTAAATTTTGAATTCACACTTCTTTAATAAATAATCTGAATACTTTAACTCATAAATAAATCGGAGTTCTAGTGATAAATTATTTCATAACCTGCAATTATTCATCATCATTAAAATATATCATCGATTCAATCGACTTTCATTGAGGGAACGAAGGAAGGACGAGGAATTCTGAATCCCTGAATTAATTAATTTAATTTCCAACCATCGCAAATCATAAAATAGTTTCATTTTAACCCACCTCATTTTATTTTCATTGATCCTCTTTGAATATTACTAAGAATATTATTAAGAATAACTTGAGAATAATTAATAACCGGAAAGGGGCTTTATAAATTCAAAGAGCAATCCATATAAAGTTTAAAAAGAAGTCCCCAACCTTTTTGAAGGAGAACCAGGGTGTAGAAAGATGGAACAGCCGATTCACGATAACAGTAACTCGAGTCAGTGAAGGGCATTGAAGCGTTAACAGTCAGCATTCTCATTTCACTAAGCTGATGCGGTATGCCAGAGACATACGGAGTGTCATATCAGTTCGACGTAGTAAACATTGCAGTACACACTGAACCGTAAGTAGACAAGTAGTAGTGACCTGCGCGTAATCGACAGCAATACGAATGTCTAACCTTCTATACGGCTTACCAGTATCAGCTCACCAACTTTTCAGGAGTGGAAAAATCGCAACGAACTTTTTAGAGGTGGAATAATAATGCTTATATGCAGCGAATACTTTTAACAATCTTCCTAAGGGAAAAGTTAAAATTAAAGCAATTAAGACGGTGCTACAAGTCCAACGTGTTTTCTTGTTTCTCTGGATAAAGAGGCAATTCGTCACGCGAGTCACGATTCAATTGGAACTTCCGGAAACTCTCATCCATCCTGCCAATTCCATTCGAAGCTTCGGACCTCCGGATTATATAATTTGCAGAATAATAGACCGCTGCATCTTCGTGCTGAGAAGACTGAAACAGTCGATGCAAAAATCTCGTTGAGAAATTCCACCAGAGATCCCTTATTACGCACGATCCTGCATACTTTGCAAACTGCTGTACATCATCCCTCGACACTTATTGACTCTTGGTCCCGAATTGAAAAGTAGGCATCGCAGCTTTTTCAAGCTAACCCGCACCATCTCTGCTTCACCCCATTTATAACGCGACTACGCGTGGGCCATTCACTATCCACGGTATTTTGAGTGCCGTAATACCTGGACTCTCTTTTCGCACCCTTGCGCGCTAGTGTGTACGCACACGGACACGCGTCAGAAGGGCGTGAAATGAAAAATTGCTCGAAATTTCGGATGTACGCCGAACCGCTCGAGAGCAGCAACAGCAGCAGCAGTCCCGTCGAGAACTTAACTCAATAAAAGGGTGAGTGTAGGCACGCGCCAGTGGAGGCAACGGCGGGGTGGGGGGGGGGGGGGGGGCAGAAAGAAGCAAGCAGTCTGGGGCTGTGAGATTGCCCGAGAGAAAGTTTAAGACCTTTAAAACAGCCCTGTGATAAATTCGCTTGTCATTCTTTCGCAAAATTTACAATTTATGAACAGAAAATTGCGTAATTTGTTGGTATTTCTTCTCGTTGAATTTTGCTTATCTGTTAGGAAGACGTACAGTTATCTGTTGATTACGAATCTGACATTCCTTTTTTGCTCCTAGATTTTGTTTCAGTTCCCTTTGATTTGAGAATCGAATTTTTTTACCCGAAGTGACGCCAGAAAAAAATGTGTTTTTCTTTTTTGTCGGCAATTTAAAAAAAATCCATTTTATAGAATTCATCAAAAGACGTGATCAAGGGATGTTTTTTCTATGGATTGTTCATCTTTAGTGACACTTACAAGTTTACGTGATGATTAAAAATCCTACCATTTCGACGACTGTCGGTGTTTCATATTTTTGAATTATGCGCATTATTCCGAGGAAGCTTGGCTGTACGTACAAAGATTTATGAATATCCTATGAGGAACGTCGTACTATTTTTCAAGTTGATCGTGTAAATTGTGTGCCATGTGAAGTGCACGAGAGAGAAAGAGAGAGAGAGAGTGGTGTATCTCGTACGGGGAATGCGGATTAAAGTTCGGGGATCGTTGTACACTCCATGAGAGAACCGGATACTGGGACGTGAAATAATCCCTCTATTCTCCGCACAAGATCCATAGGCACTGAACAAAGTCGTGACAGAGGGTGACGCCATTTCGAGTATCTTCCGCGCGTAAAGCATCGGAGATAACTCGAATTGCCACTAATTTAACTGTAACTTCGAGTGTAATCTCATAAATCGTCTCCCCTGCGGATAAACACCGCGTGTAGACCGCACGAGCTGGTTAGAACAGTTGAGTGAGCTTGAAAGAGCTTGAGACATTTGATCTCAAGGATTCTTGGCATTTTTATTTTCTTACCAATACAATTTAGGCCAAAGCGTCCGTATTCTATCGCCTGATCTGACCTCCGTGCGTGGAAGGATCGAAACGAATGCACCGTAAGCGGCGAGAAGTCGTCATAAACCGATAACTCTTGGGTTCGTAGCAGCTGTCGCGTGGGGAAGCAGCAACAGAACTGCTGTTCCGATGATAAACTCCACCTGTCGACCGTACTGCGACAAAACGTAATGCACCAGCGGTGTGATCGTTACGAATTTTTGCGTCGTAGTTTTGAAACTCGAGATTGCCTTTTATAACTTTCGGGTCCCGATCCAAAACCGACAATTGACGGCTATTAAAGCTAGTATCGTATCCTACATCATTTAAAATGTAAACCGATGCGCCCTTGTGCATCGGTTGTGTAAAAGATTTTTTTTTCTCTCACAATTTTTTCTGTTTCGGCAGACAGAGGGAGAAACGGAGAACAAAGTCAGCAAGTACAACTGACAGATTTTACGCATTGTGTTTCACCAGCTACTGGAAACTTGACTGTCGTATTGATCGGCCTTTAACGATTTAAGCTAAATCCCTCTGTTACCGACCAACTGAGTCGAGACTTTCAATCCAACCATGTAGAAGGTATAGGGTAGGCAAAAAGAACGGGTATGCCTATTATTGATGGAAAGTGAGCCGTTTCTACGTTGGCCGCGGGGCAAACTCGAGTGTCGCGACTCGTCAGGGACACCGATTGATCGGTAATGGGGCAATTTACCTTATTTTGTTGTGTGCTGTCTAAGAACACTGCTCGCATTATTTTAGATCTCTCACAGTTTGGTAATTGAAATGTTCTCTGATTAATCGATCCGTTATGTGTCCTATGATTGTCATTATTACTTTACCTACCCATGAGCGATAAAGCCATTTCCGCTTCGGCCAGCATGTATTGGCCCTCTGTCGTTGCTATGCTCAGCCACGAGAAGCGTTAAAGCGAAAAAAAGAAGACAGGTATCGTCAACTCACCGGTTATCCGTCTGACCAATCTTTCGAGATATCTACCCGACGAGGCACACGACCCGAGCACTCTAGCCGTTTAACGAGACGGTTCGTCAGACCTGATCTACGTTTAGATATTTTTCTCATCACCGGCGTGTTCCTTCTACGCCGTCAAGATTTTACGGGGACGCCGAGGATAGCGACATGTTTGAAGCCGAAGGATGAAAGATCGAACGGGGTAGACGAGGATGGTCCTGACACATAGCGGCGCTATGGCAGAAGAAGAACCTGGGGGCTCTCGCTCGTGCGCCCTACGGTGCAGGAGTTTGATCGACTGGGATGGCACAGGGCAAAGCATATTTTTCGTCAAATTTGTCGCGACTATCTGCCCACAGGGATCTACCCTCTTGTATAATTCCCCTGCAGGGAAGCTGCAAATCTCGAGCAACGTACACGGCATCTCATCCCTTGGTATTCTCGTTACTAGCTCGCTCACCCCTCATAGTCCATTCGCGACACTGATATAAACGTTCCAAGTATTTATGCGTTTACGAGCGGGTCTACGTCGTATAACGGTACGGTCTCGTCTTCTCCATTCGACGTCGCTTACACAATTGTTCTTTGGAGACTTGGCCGATGAAAATGAAGATCCGTCGTTTACTTTAATTTTCGTCATATTACTCGATAAATCGTTGAACCCATCTAAGCTGATTCTCTCCGACCTTTTTGTACTTTCCTTATCTATCGGGTTTACTCGAGCGTCTGCCGTGTCTCTCCATGGATCCGCCTCGGTAAATATTTAACGTGACCCGGTCTGAATAATTGAGCGTCCAAGGCGCTAGCCATTTGTAGTTTCGCTCGTTACTAACTGCCGCCCTTTAAAAATTAATGACGACCCGACTCTTTCAACTGGCTGAAGCGTTACTTCTGCCCTCCCAGCAGCTGCTCGAGGAACGGAGAGCTTCCTAGACTCTCGAAAAGTATTTTCCCGAGACGCGACTATAGCTATGGTCGTAGAGATGGCTACTCTCCCACTCTCTATCCTCCGACATGTGTGCCATGAACAAGATACAAACAACCGTGGGAGGTTACACGAGTCTACCGTACAACAATGTTTCGGTCTACCACGGACATTGTCGTATCGCTGTAGTCGTACCGAAACAGTGGTCTGCGGTGGTAAGACCATGCTCCATCGTCCTGGCTCCATCGCGATGCTACCACAAGAGATACGAGGCCGGAGACCACTCACCGACCCTGACCGGCGATTTCTTCCGCTTTTATTTTTATTTTTATTTTTATTTTATTTTTATTTTATTTTTCTTCTTACCTTCCACGTCGCTTTACTCCAGCGCACTTTCCCTTTTGCACTCTCGGGCTACGATACTCCCCGTACAGCACCCTTGCGTACCGACTGAGCTATCGCTACACCGAACAATAGCTTTTCGTAGGAGTCTCACGAGAAAACCCTGAGCATTTGTCTTGACTAGGAAGACAAGGGGGAGTTCACCTGTGGTCTGGTGACGGCTGCTTCTGTACCCGCACTTTTCGGTGCGGCTGAACCGAGCGGAGCGCTCCGTTGTGGAACGTATATCCATTTAGTATTCTCTACCGAGGTTTCTTGGAGAATCGTGTTGCACTGCTGGTATCTCATTCTTGATTTAATAACCCCGACGCGGCATCGCGATGCCACCTAATTATTATAAATACAGCTCCGGGGCTGTTGTTTAAACTCTAAACTGCCTAAAGGGTTAGTATTATACTCTCTGCGAAGCATATCCCCCCGCCCATGCTACGTTCAACTACATCAAGACTAACGACCGCGGAAACTTTCTCGTTCTTCCTTCTCGGCGTTAAACTCCGAGGTTAATATACATATTTACCGGGATGGTGTAAGCTTGCTCGGGCTGTCGACACGCTTATTAAACGGCATTGGGTGCTAAATGAGAAAAAAAAAAAAAACAACAACAATTAACGAGCCCGTTGAAAAATTAGCGGGAAAATGCCAACATTTTTCATCGATGATTAGTCGAGTCTCGCGCTGTAAGTATGTATTTACAATTCTTTTTTTCTGTCACCATCGGGTGTATAGAACAATCTCACTGGCAGCAAGATTTCGCACCGATATAAATCTGTAGCTGACGAATATAATTTATCAAAATAAGCACGAGGACATGAAATGTTAAATTTGAAGGGAATATATATATATATATATATATATATATAAATATACCGTCGTCGCTTACATTTAACTCACGTCCGATGGATTCGTTTCTTCGGGGAAAAAAAAAACGAAAAGCGAAATCCTGCGTTTCCATCGTGTTCAGAGTGCCTCCCGTGAATTTAAAACGGATTTCGATTGAATGCTCGACGATAGAGAGAGAAAAAGAGTCTAATGCGTGAACGCTGGTCGGGCTTCGGCTGGTGATCGGATTAGATAGGCTTCATGAATAAAATCGTAATTTTTCAGATCGCACAGGCACCCTGCTCAAGTTTGGGCTGTAGGTTATCGCAAGAGGACAGGAGAAAGAGAGCAAAAGGTAAAACCCCGATGTAAGATCGTTCGCGATATACATAGCAGAGGGTGAAAGTCGAAGAAGAAACACGATATAGGTGGCTTCTCGAAATGAGGGGGAAGACCCTCTTTTTGTATTTCGTCCTCAATTCTTTGCCAATCGATCTCAGTGTCGGTTCTCCAGAAACTTGAAGTAACATATTAAAAAGTTTAGAATATTTTTTTTTTGTAAATGCAAAATTGTCTACCCGGCGAATACGTTCTATTCAGAGGTTTCTCTCGTTGATATCCGCGGTAATTGCTACATTTAAAATAAATAATTGGACTCAATGTGTCGCTTCTAATTTGGCGTTACAGCATTGGTATGGTTCTTCTCTCCTCTCCTCGTAGGTGGCTTTAGCTTCATAATATAATCCGTTTTCAACGCACACGCGCTTACACGATATAACCCGGACTACATTGATATTAATGTTAGCGGGAACGTTGAAGCAGCACCCTCATTCCCTCTGGATTAATATTAATCGTTCTAGTTTCATTCACATATTATATCCCTAATGGACACTGCGATGTATCTTCTCCGTTACTCTGCCAATTACCTTGTTGCTATCGAGCTTTTCAACAACTTTTCACTCACTTATAAATGTTTGATTTTTCGTATAGAATTCCCAGGCCTCGATATTCTCAGTTCGAAAGCGAACACTCTTTACACGCACGAATTCCTCCTCTCTGTACGTCCAATCGAAGACGTGATTGTCTCTCTCCAGTTGGACGATTGCTCCTGTGAAATTTCGCGAAGAGCCGTCCGGAGGGGGCAGCGGTGGTGGGGGAGAAAGGGATGAGGATTTGAAAGCACGGGGTTCTCTGATGCATCAGTAGCGTCGAGTAGCGAGTGGCAAATTTTCCAGTCGAAGAGACAATGCAATTGGGCACCACTCGAATTATCGATTTCATTGCATTCAATGCATCTATCGCTGTTTGTTTTATTTAACTCGGAAATAATCCGATTGCAAAGCGGAACGGTTTTAACGCACTCGTCTTATTTGAAAAATCCCAACAGAAATTCAATTATTATTAATATTTATTTTTGCATATTTTTCCACAGGTGCTGTACTGGCGAAACGTTTTAAGTTCCAATTTGCATTTTTTCCTGCTTATAAAAGATCAATGTGAAAAAAATTGGCTCTTGCCAACTACCAATATCCGACTTGACTTGATATCATACTTGCTTCAACGAGGTAATTTCTTCAGACTTACGTGTTAAGGACGCCTTTGCCTTTTCCTCGTAATTTTGCAGCCAATTATCCGAACGTTCTCGGGACCTGACTAATTAATCCCCAGATATACGACGATAAGATATGCCGACGTGCTTTTTTGGTCCTCGTCGACTTTTTCGTTAAATTCTAACGATGCAGAAGAGTCCAAAAGGCGAACGAGTCAAAGGGAGACGAGACGAAATCCGTAACGAGATGAAAGCTTTCTCTCCCGTCTTCGCGATGCGGGTCTTTTTGAATATAAATTCCGGAAAGTCTTTGCGGTCCTGTCGACGTCAAAGGCGGACGGCTTTTATTCCGAATTAGCAAGGAAACTAGACGAAGATTGCATTTATTTTAAAAAAAGGAGCCTGCTCGCTCGATTCGAAACTCATCTGCGAACATCCGATTCTCGTCGATTCTGGGTGGATCGATCGATCGATCGGCCTTATTCGGAAAACACTGCGAAACAGATAATAGGGTAGTGACGAATAACATTCGCAAACAGCCCGAGCCACGGGAATAGCCGCGAGCGTTTAGCGAACAAAATTTTACGTCCCGAATACGCTCGAACGATGGATAGAGTTCTCGAACGGAAATCCACATAGGCGGGCAACCGTCCGCATATTTTGGTTCTCGCGCTCGAACGCTCGAATCAATTTTTCCGCTGCTTCGACGGTTTCCCCGGCTCGTCGCTGTCCCTGCCCCCCCCCCCCCCCGCCCCACCACCGTGCTTTAACCCCGAGTCACTGGCCTGCTCCGCTCTCTCGTCGCTTTGCATAATCCAGATGGTTGAATTTTAAATTTGAACGAGTGCTTCCGGCGCACGATCGCACCGCTCGACAAGAGCCAATCCCCGGTTGGTCTCGTCCCGACTACGGCATCATACGCAATTGTTTTCCACCAACATTATTACCCGCTCTATCGTACTCGCGAATATCGCTTCTGTCAGTTTGACTGAAAAGCAGAAAATCTTTTGTTCCATTTTTTTCAATAATTGAAAATCACTTGCATCGATTATCAGTTGATTCGAGAATTCGTTCCCAATTTTCTAGGTGGGTTTGTCTGTCCGACTGTTATTACATCGCGCTGGTGCACGACAGGATTGGCCCAGATCCGAGCAAGTGCACATTATAACCAACAGACCCACATTGGAATACGAACGTCATGATCGAGCGAATCTGTTGAGTCGTTTATTGTAAATCAAAGAGGCAAATCGTACTTTATTCGTACAGAAACGGAAACATTGCCGATTCAAAGGATTGTCTGGAAAAGAAAGACTTTTCGCAATCTATCAGAGAGTAACACAATTTCTCCTCGTGCTTTTACGAGCGATCGCTGGAGTACCCCGAGAATGTGGGCCGAAGTTCGTTTCCGGTCGCAGACGGATTTACGTTCGGCATTAAACTTTTACGCGTAGTCAAGTCTATATCAGCCTGGTCATGCTAGCGGCTGGTCTTGCGCCCTCGATTCGCACTCCCAACCGGGGCCAGTCGAGCATTTGAATGTCTTCGCTCTATCGATTATTATCTAGGGGAAGCGAAGAATGCCGTTTGCGTGCAAAAGCTTCGTGAAAGACTGTTGCAGATTTATCGTAGATAAAATATTGCTTGCCTCCTAAAAATAATATATCGTGGAGATTGGAATAGAAACGTCTCAATAATCCTTCCGCTGACGCAGCAGCAATTCTTAGAGATATCTTGTTAAATTTTTGTCTCGAGCTGATAAGTCACCGTTAAAATGCTAGGGTTTACGATATATCGGAGGCTACAGAACAATATGGGAACGAATATTGATGCCTCGGAGAAAAAATGATGCATCGAACTAATAAATCGTATAACGCGATCTACTCGATGCATATAGGAAAGCGTACGTGTAAAGTAGACGTTTTCTCGAGGCCGTTATATCCTGTATGAAAGGAGGCGATGCCGGTTTGCACGTAGAGGCTGTTTATCGTCCTGACCGACACGCGAAATTGAATAAAGTTCTCGCGCGACGGCGGTGGCGTTGGTATGGAATGGTATAGGAGAGTGGCCATGTCGCGGCACGGGCTGTCTCGGAAAGGCCCCATCCGAGTGGATATCGGGTGGAATGATATATTCGACAAGTTTTCCTTTCGTATCGGTCGTGCATATTACATGGCAAACTGAAACCAACCAACGTCAGACGAATGACGTTCTTCTGGGTCTGACCGTGCGGTCGTGTCACTCGCTCGATTGGTTTGCACTTTCGTGCGGAGCTTCGCGGGAAGACAGAGAAGAATATGGTGACGAGACGCGCGGCAAGGTGGTTCGAGGGAAAAATTGAATGGAAAATCGAATCTCTCCATCCTCTTTTCGTACGAGCGATATTTCTTTCGACCTAACAGAGCGGAATGGATCTCGCATCGAGCCAACGAAGACGAGGGACGGTATTTCTTGGACGTGACCGTCGAGCGGCGGCGCATTGCGACCGAAACGCTTCCTTGTTTATTTCTCCACTGGCCCGGATGGACTTGGCGAACGACACAACCCCACACACGTTTCCACTAGCTCGCAGTCCCTCCCAGACCCCGGAGCAAGTGAGCCACCCCGCATCGGCGGGACTCTCATGAATATGTAGAGGGTGCGAGAGATGGTGGTCAGACACCGGAAAACTCCGCGAATAGCTTCGCCGCACAGTATGAATATGCTAAGCGTCGAATGAAGGCTTAAATAACTCATTCTATATTCTTTTAACGTTATTATTTTCCTCTTGATTGAACCTTTTTTCTATCTTTATCTCTTCTCGTGTTAATATGTCTGACCTGTATTTTCATCGCTTGCCATAAACGAGGCGAATCGTGTCAATTATAATTTCTCTTTCAACTGAATCTTACAGTTTGCAGTGGTCACGTATAAGAAAAAAAGTAAAAAACTCTCAACATACTGCATCCGCACATTTATTCCAGACGTTGTCGAAAATACGTGCGCGATTCGGTTCGTGGATTGGGAGCTCTCTGCGAGTTAAAGATGCATGAGATCTTTCACTCGGGAGGCGCCGAGTTAGACTTATGGTCAGATGAAAGAGGTTTCGAGCATTTCAGAGCGGCTCCCAGACGTGTTGCATGCAATTCTCGAACATCTGACGAGGTGGATAAGGCTAACTTTCGTCACCGAACCCCGAGAGGATTCCAAAGATCAACGTAACATTGGCGAGACCGACCGAGTCTCGGAGAAGCGAACCGAAGCCGTGAGATTTACTAGTAGCCCGGAGCTAACTTCCGCGATGTCTGGACTCGACAATGGCACCTTGCCTGCTCTAAACGGCTGCTCGCTCAATAGCCATTCACTACTAAGCTCTCTCAGCCTGATGCCATTGACCTGTGTGTGGCTTGCCGATAAACCGTGCGACTTATCGATGCAACGCATCGCCCGCGTAAACCCTTTTTGTACCAGAATCCCAACCGCTGGTCATCATTCATCTCCGGAACGACTACTGCATACACACCCGCTATGTATTACGATAGTCACTACTTATCACTTATCACTTATCACTTATCACTTATCCGGCTTTGAAAGATAAAAATTATTTCCAACGAAACTTTTCACGTACTTGTCAACAATTTATTTTTCCTCGATCACTCTTCGTTTCCCTCGGGTTGACTCGGACACTCGAACGAGAGGTGGAAAAGCATTTGATAAAGTCCGCACGAGTATACGTGTTATAAGAAGAGAAACTCTCGAAGGATCCTCTGCAGGGTCTTGAGGAAGCTCGCTCGCGAAGCTTTTCATTCGTAAAGTTTTCAAACATGTACCTTATAGGAATCTCAAGTGAGTAAAGAACGGTAGTGAGGTGGACCGAACGGTGGATGCTCGCAAAAAGCGAGTTAGAAAATAGAAAAGTGAGTATGATAAAAGCGGCAGATTGTCAATGGCAGTGCAGCCCAAACTTGCGTCAGAAATAAGGGAAGGGGCAATACGGACTATTCTTTAAAAAAAAAAAAATTCACATCTGAGATGGTGGACACGGGTCCGTTTTGGTCCACTCTTCCCCCTCCGTCCGCAGAGCATTCGAAATATTTTTCTTCCTCTAGACCGCATCTTGGGCTCTTTGCTCCTGCTGAGACGATACCCATCATCCTCGCTCGTCGACGTTCGTTCCCGGCTCTTTCGCGATGTATAGTGCAGTCTGTCCAGAGGTGTCTGCTCGAGTTTTCCGGTTCGAGGCTAGACACTGTTAGGATACCACAATTTTCCCGCGGGAGCATTGTTTATTGACACATGGATTGATAGTTTCCAGTGTTGCTCGTCACCGCACATTGCGTGCAGTCTCTCTTCTTTCGCAGTTAAACGTAATAAGAGGTCGGATTACGTTTATCTTACATCCATCACCGACAATTCCTATTCTCTATCGTTTTCTACCACTTTCGCTGTGATTCTCCCAAAAGCATCTCCAATATAGGTAGACGGAAGCCCTAAGCTGCGCCATTTCCTTTCGTCCGGCACTCACATTGATTTGTTCGCAACTCCTGGTTTATAGCCTCTGCCCGGTGCGTTACATGGGATGATATACCGGGGATGGCTGTGTATATACCGGCGGTACATGGTCAGTAGCGAGCTTCGGCCATTCTCCTATCGCTTTCCGATTAAAAAAAAAAAAAAAAGAAAAGAAAACTGTCGAGCCGTACGCTATGCATCACCCTCTAATGCATCACTCGTCGATTCGTTTTAACTTGCCCTGCGCCAGACCGATGAAGATAGGACGAGGATTATATGCTTATTGGAAAATTATTTAGCACCTAATATGTTACAGTGACTGCGATAGTATTAACAAATCGGGGAGCCACGCTCGTGGTTTTGTGCAATCCTCGCGCCAGACGACGCCGAACGGCATTACGTAAATGAGATGGTGTTCAAGGAACGCGAAAATGCGTCGTCCGGGACGCCGACCATTCGCGCCAGAGACTGCTGGGTTTTCATCGAGATTTGCATTAGCTCGGGGCTGAAGCGAACGCGACGGGGTTGTACGGAGTGTTTGCGGGATAAGTCTCCAACCGCGGATGCTTCCAAAATTTCCTCAAAAACTCGGATGCCGCGCTGCGTTTTATCGACTCTCACAGTTACGGGGTTCGAGGTGTTTGTCGGAAAATAGCGTGAAATTGATAAATTTAAATAAATTTCCACTCAGATAGATGAAGCAATGGGGAGGAAAATAACAATTCGAATTAAATTATCCTCTGTGGTATAAAAGCACTTGGACTTACATTGATAATGCGACTCGGCGAGGTTTCTCTGCGCTGCCTCCGTTCTCTCCTTCGACTGCCAGTCACACTGACAATTTAATTGCATCCAACGTCCAATCAGTGGAAAGTTTTCGCGTTGTTCCCACTCGGCAATAAAAGTAGAAAAAGATAATGGAAAAAAAAGAAGAAAGGTACCTCGATGGAACGCGGCCACAGCCGTAATCGACAAACTCACGTCTTTCAATTGCATTAAAAAAAATATATATATTTGCCCGTTGCATCCTCGGTAATCATCGCTACGTTTGGAATCATCATGACAACAGTTCATTGGAAACGTAATAATGACATTGACCATAAACTCGTTGAATTGTGACATAATGACACTCAGGGAATGTTAAACGAGTAAACGAGTAACTCGATGGATGGAGGCTATCCAAAGCCATTACCAGAATTATGGGAATCAAGTGGAAGCCTCGATGCGGTAGAACTCCCCTAGAGCAACCTTTCGTGCAGCCAATCAGGGACGATAAATTTTAATTAGATAAGATCGCGCGCTCCCTCGCCCTGTATAGTCTCGACGACATTCATGCGTACGAAGAGAATTTACCGGCGATGTTTCGTTGTGGCTATCATCGACAATCGTTCGGATATCGCGCAACTGGCTGGGATATCCGAATGTGATATCGAAAGTCGCATGGCGACAGAGACTATACGCGAGATTGAGACTGACAGAATCGAAATAGATAGGAAACCGTGCGGGGACGTCGACCCCGCGGGGTTCTCGACCGGGTTAATTGAATTTCCATTAAACACATTGGTTATTCAGTGAGCGGTGGAAGGGGGTTGCGTCAAGGATGAGGGTGTTAGCTCTGTGCTATATCTATCCCACACACGAGCGAACCATCTCGAACGTCTGATACTCGGGCTGGATTCTGACTAAATTAGAGTAATCCGAGTGGCAGGAACAAAACGCACACGGGCACACAAACGACACACTTGTATATCGAACATTAACACGGGCTTATGTACATGCATATCGATGGCGGAGAATAAAAATTACGCCTTTTTGATTCTCAACCATGAAGCACAGTATAGCAAATTCGCGCAACCACCCAGACACGTATAATCTCACGGATGACAGAAATATACCGCGTTTCGGATAGAGTGCTGAATAATACGTGGGCGAGCCGGTACACGGCTGGATGGTGGATCGATTGCGGAATGTCAGTCGGAATTTGGGGGGTCGGGCACCGTTGACGCTACTGCTGGGAGTTTCCTGTCGGTATCGCGTGGCAGCGACGCGTTAATGGATAATAGGATATCCGTTACCCACCGTCCCTCTTCCGACGTTACCGCAAGACCGACGATTCACGGGGCCATAGCGAATGAGCCGACCTATTCAACGTCGTTTAAAATTAGACCCTCCCCTCTGCTCCTCCGTCATCGGAAGTATCGGGATAAGAAATTAGCCAACAATAGAAGCCTTGGGAATCGGACCTAGGGCCAGCATCGGAACGGCGTTGGTTCGCCCAACGTCGGGCAGCACCACCGGTCCCTGTCCTTCTATGTAATTCCCACCAGGAGAACCACGAGACATTGAGCCAACAGTGATATACTCCTCATACGCACGCAAGTACGTGTATAAAATTCAATCCTTGATCGAGACATTAAGATGAGGCGGAAAATTTCAGTCTGCAAACTTCCCCGTGGTATAGATACCCACAACGCTGCATTCCCGAGACTACGGTTAAGATCTTTGCGTGCATCGTGTCCGCAAGACACGACTTCGCGAGGCTTAGAGTGTCTTGTTCCTATTGTACACCATCGCGCAGTTTGATCGAACTATCGGGACAAACTTGGCTCAGGATTTATGTACGCTGTTCCCGGGCGGAACTTTCCCTCAACATAGAACGAAGAGAGACTCGAGAGGAAAACATTATATTTACCCAAGTGCAAGAGGTCTACTGTTACATGGCCATGATAATCTCTCGGTTAAAATCTCGAGTTGCATACCGTTCCGCTAATACTGTATATACGCGTCAAGGCTGAAGAGAAAAGGCCCGTAACGTGGGAGGGCCCGCGTCGGTGCAGCCACTATCAAAACAAAAGCTAAGTGTTTCGATATTTATCGGCTGGCACTTTCGCTCGCAGTTTTACCCGACGTTTTCGAGGGTCGTCCCCGGCATCGGTGAGCGCGCCGGTATAGTTGTGGCGCGATTCCTCACCGAGCCTATATATATTCCCCACGCCCGAGCTCCCACACTTGTATATTTTCTGGCCTGTTGCCAACGGAAACTGCGACCGGCGAAAATCGCCTGTTCGAGGGGCGGCGTGGGAATACGATGGAGAACAGTGGCAATTCAATTTTGGTCTCTTTCCTTAATCGCTAAAAATATCGGTACTGTCTTGGCCGAGGCACGATCGAGAGTTGCCCCCGTGGCTGTTTCGGTGGAAATTCCTTTTCAATTTCTTTACTTCGCACTCGTATTTTCTTTCTCTTATGTCGAGTGCTCAACCTTCCGCGTTTCCGTAACCATTGGCCAACAGCCAGAGAGTCGGAAAAATTACGGAGGGCGTTACGTCGAGAATATTACGTGACTCGCGTCTGTCTCTACATCGTTTTCCCTCGCAGTAAAATAACCCACCGGTAACGCGCATGACGGCGTACGTATGCGTACGTGTTCCGAGCTTTTATCGATGGATTTTTATCCCCTTTACCTCCTTGCTCGCGAAAGACTAGCGCGACCCAAATTACCATGAATCCCACGGTAAATGGAAGACGAACGAATTCTCATCGTGTCTCTTATCATTGGTTGGATCAATTCACGTTTGGTTCGATAAGAAGTTTGAAAAATGAAAATTGAGAAGCGTTAGTTTTTAACTATGCAATCAACGGAGTGACTCTTGGACTACTAAAGTCGATTCGTGATCTTGGGGTAACCTTGGACGGTCAATTAACATTCGGTGAGCACCAAAGGAACATCTTAAGCGCGGCTATGAGAATACTGGGCTATATAAAGCGAACGGCAGCTTTATTTGAGGATTCAGTAGCGTTAAAAGTTTTGTATACGGCTCTGGTTCGCTCAGGCCTCGAATATGCATCTCCAATATGGAACCCGTATACGCAGTGCTCAATACTGGGTCTGGAACTCGTGCAGCACAAATTTTTGAGATTCGTTGCGTATAGATTAAATAGGCCTATGGATTATCGGGATCATGAGTACGAACCCATGCTCGAACGACTCGGCCTTCAAACTCTCGAGGTTAGGCGTCGCAGTGCAGATCTCATGCTCCTCTTTAATCTGTTGAATGGATCCATTATCTGTCCTGATCTGCTGAGAGAGTTTGTCTACCACGTCCCAGTTAGGCAGACTCGGAATCCGGAACTTTTTCGCTCACGAACGCAACTTACGAATTTCGGTTATAATAGTTTGATCCCACGCATTACTAGGCTAGCCAATGAATTTACGGATATAGCGCAGATAGTTGGGGTTCCTCGTAGTGCTTTCCGTACAGCACTGTTATTGCGTCCGCGGCTCTGACGCTTTAGATTGTAAGGTATTGTTGTTTAATGCTTATACAGATTCTTTGCTTAATGGGCAAAAATTATGCGCGAATGTGCACACCTGTATATTATTTTCCTGTAAAAAGGGCCTTGGCCGGTATACAATATAATAAATAAATAAAAAATTCCTGTGGCTGTACGAGCTTCCATAGCGACAAAATGAGACCTGCAAGACCGGGGGGGGGGGGGGGGAA